>JBCEWC010018954.1:0-11682 GCA_038996855.1 Solanum aculeatissimum
AAAATCGACTGGGCTTAGCTCTGTAGCCCATGAGTCAAAGATCTGAACTGCTTGAGCTCCATTGTCAGCTTGGTAACAGATATACTTGGCCATTGAGGTTGCAAATATTTGAAGCAGCGAATGAAGGACCTGTGCAGCAACAAAGTTGAAAACATCAATACATAAATTGGCAGATAAGGTAGTGACAACGTTTAAAACTGAATTGATACAGGTAGTTAATCTTGTTCCAGTGATAATAATTATAATCCACCTTTCATGATATAACCTCATGAAAGGATAGATACTGTGTGTGTACTAACATGTATATCATGTCTCTTTTTCTTTCCCAGGCCAAGTGATGTGGAGGATGGATGTGCAGGTCATGTTAAAATGTAAAGCAGATTCTCAACAGAAAAAGGGCTAATTTCCTAAAACAGCTAAGTAAACATAAAGATGGCATTCAGCCCCTCAGTTTCTTTATTGCAGCCTGTTACGGCAAAAATCTACAGGTCTTTGCTGCTATTGGCTTCCAGCAGAAAAGAAAAGAAAAGACATTGAAATCTAAAACTCACACGAGCAAATAGACAAATAAAAATGCCCTGAGTGCCATTTCCACTACCTAATCCTTATTTCCGTCACTTATCATTTTGTAGTTCACATTCTAGGAATCAAAACTAATTTTCCCTAAGATAGAACGTGTTCCATGCCTCCTAATTTTTTTAATTTAGGTTCAAGTAGAATATAACATAACATACTTAGAGCTCTCTTACAAGAGAATGGGTTAACAAAAGAAACTAGTGTTTAATTTTCTTCGTTCATTCTTTTATCCTTTTGGTGAATTGCCTAATGCATTTACTTGGTTTCAAGCTTGAAGAGTGGGGTCCGCATTCTTCACCTTATGAGTTTGCAAAAGGGGGCAAGATACATAGACTGTCCTTCGAAAAATAAACAATGGCATATCCACTTTCTCAAAACTTTGAGCTAAGTGGCAGCTTGCCAAACCATAGCAATGCAACGTGAAAACTACAGAAAGGGAAAGAACACAATAATATATTACTATCTTTAGAAACCAACCTCAGGTGATTTTTTGGGGGCTGGTAATGGAACAACCACTCACCCTACCTTTCGCATTAAAAATAAAAGGAAGAAAGAAAAAAGCCGAAGGAATGATGCTCCCATAGCCAGTTGAGTACATCAGTTATCAAATCACCAGTGAAAGCATTCAAATATCTACCCCTCCCTATTCCTCAACAGAAAAAAGTGAAACGGCAAATAGGATCAGGATCACAAATCTTGGACTCCCCAAATCAGAAAATGGACCTGCTTTTGAGAGTAACTCCAAGCAATAGATGATTGACTTAAATCACGCACTAAATCAAAATCTAACAGAATGTGAAGTATCCATCAACATTTTTTGACCTTTACTAATGCTGGAAGCAGGACAAGGGAAAATAAGATTCAACCACAAGATGAGGATAGGAAACAGAACACATTCCAACAAATTAACAAACTATGATTGTCATCACGAGGCTTAGTAGCATCAGTAAATTACCTTGGGCTCCGCAAAAGCTAATCTCTTAATTTTTGTAAAGTTCTTAGAGGAACCACCTTCAACCACATATGATGCCAGGGTAAATGGTGCCCCAACGAAACCCAGAACAGCTGCATGATTATTGACCTAGCATAGAAAAAGTAAACTCTAATACAATTAACATGATAGCACAACAGGTGATAGCAAGTTAGTAACAGCAATAAGAGTGTTAACATTGTGGAATTTAAGCAAAGCACGGAAGTTGTTTATTAGTCCATTTCAATTTTAAGGCATCTTTTCCAGTTCAGGGTGTCCCAGAAGGATCAATATTATTCAATTTATAATACAACTTTCACAATTTTCAGGAATGTAAATAAATTTGATGTGACATGTTCTCTATCAAATAAACTTTTCAGCCAATTCTCAATACCTTATTCCACTATCACTAATCAATACTATTTGTTTTAATCAGTATTATCACTAATCAATATATAAGCCACTGCATCTTAAACTCCATTTCCAGTGTATTAATGAACAAAATAAACTTTTACAAATCATTTGCAAGGATTTCATAACATAAGAGATAGCAAAGATGTTGAATCATTTCGTCAAGAGATACTAAACTAATCATAGTTTGTATGTGCAGTACAGGTATCTATAATACTGTTAATATAAAGAAAATGTGTGCATGGTGCAGTCTAAGTTCCTGTACTTTGAAGATCTTAGACTAAAAACATAAGCAGTTTTTACATTTTCCGAATATGATATGCACGAATTTTCAGAAGGATGCATAAAGGTTTTCCTCTTTTGAAGATAACAAAATCACTCCATGCACGGCTTATTTCCACCTCTGGTATTTCAACTAAAAACAAAAAGAGGGAAAATGTTTCTTAACAAATAACCTCAAGAGTAACAAAATAGACATGAAAACCAGACCTCTTTCCGCAAAATTGTTAATGCTTCTCCAACATATGGAACTGATTCTTCAGGAATGAATTCTCTAACTTTCTCAACATCAGAAAGTGTTGTTGGTGGATCAAATATGACAGGACCCTTCCCTTTTATAATGTCAAAAGGGATGTTCATTCCAGAGAGAGGAGTAAGAATATCTGAAAACAAAATGACCTGCAAACATGAGAAAAAAACATTAAGAGCAAACCAATAATCATCAATAGAGCTAGCAAAGGTAGCTTGTAGATATAAAAATCAAAGATGAGGATTCTGTAGGGGTAAAAAGTAAAAAGAATGAAACACCAAACACATGCTAAGATAGGACTGAGTTTCTTACCCCATCAGGCTGGAATACTTTCCATGGTTGCAGAGAAATTTCTACCACAAGATCTACATTTTCTGATCTCTCACGAAAGGATGGGTGCTTCTCACATAAGATTTGATAACTCTACACAAAACAAATGATGAATAATAAGATGCAAAATACAAAGATCTGAAAAATCAAACACGAGGGAAAATGAATCCACCTAATCAAGCCACAAAACTCCTAACATAGAATCAAAAAACCAACACAGCAGAACTAGAGCATTGAAACTTCTCAAGCATTATGATCCCTAAAAAGCGATGTATTCCTAGTTGAAGCATGTTGAAACATCCAACAAATAGGATTTACAAGTTCCAGCCTTTTCTTTTCACCAGCTTTTTTTCCTCTTAATTTCAAACAGAGCAAAAAGGATTAGTCATTCCATCATCGTTCACACAGCTGTTCAGAAATGGAAATGCATCTTAGGTATATCAATTGGAAGGCATATGAGAATTAATGTCTTTCCATACAGACAATGTTTGAGTTGTCTATTCATAGCCATTTATGCAAAATATTCCCTTTAACAAAACACATCGTCTCTTGCAGTTCCAATAACATAAGTCAAACTTGTAACACAGAATGTAAATAGTATTTTGCAGATTAGAAGTTCAGGATATACTCGGACCAAAATTGAACTATAAAAAACCTGCCTTCATGTACCTCCCTGCTTGTCTCATAAGCCAAACAGGAGGTCTTTCTACTTCTTTACCCCGAACAGCATCAAGCAACAAAGGTTCAGTTGCATTTATAACTTTTGGTTCAGCAACAGTTCCTGAATTAAAAGCACACCAATCATATGACCATGTAGAAAATAGAATAGAAATCTATCTTTAACAATGCGAAAATCGAGAAGGCTTCAATTTATAACAAATAAGCATAGTAAACCTAACTTGCACTAAAACAACACGAGAGACACTACCCACATATTCAGAAGCAAGGACAATCTAAAGAACATGTAGGTTTATCTTCAATAGCTCAATGCTCAAGAGTAGGACAGTGCTCATTCATTTAGCTAGTTATAGAAAAATTACAAAAATATATAAGGTGATGAATATGCTCAATTCTCATTAATTTTAACAAATATGTGATTTTCAACCAAGTTGAAGACGTGGCTGCCAAAAATATGGAACGAGCAGCTTGGATGTTTATATAATACTTCTTTATGTCTTTCATCTAAGAGAATAGTCTATAATGCACTATAGTCCCTTAAACTATTGGTTACTTAGCAATTTTCCCTTAAACTAATTCTCTGGCATTTTCCTATTACTCTCACTTTGTGATAGCCCCATGGTCGTCAAAACTAACATTAGCCCTTGGGAATGTCATTGAGGGTAAACATGGCAAGCTATTTCTATGAGTGTCATTCAGGGTAAAATGGGAATATCTGAAATCAGAATTTATTAAATATAGAAAAACAACACTCATTTTTAAATAGTAAAAATGAAAGTAATACACAAACTGAGACAGACGGAGTATTTTCTCAATCAAGTAAATAAAAACCGGAGTTAGTATTATACAGACCACTGCATAATGACAAACTTAAACGAAAAGCCGACATATGCTTGAATTTAGTGGAGAACAAGTACCAGATTAGGTTTTGTCTTTTGTGGAATTGTACTGTTAATCTTTATTTTTTTTTCAAGGCACAAACTTTGACATCTTTGTAACTGTGTTTTAGAACCTTTACTCCATTGTTTGCTCCATATGTGATTTTTTATTTTTTTTGGGTAGTATAAGACTAGGCTTAAGTTTTGTTGTTTAACTAGAATTCGCAAAACAAAATTATCAACTACACCTCTATACCATATCAAAAGGGACTTTGCTATATGAATCCTCGATTTCCATATTGCTCATTTCGGGCACGTTCATTGCAGTGCTAGATAGTTTGTCTTTTACAGAAAATCAGAGATTCTTCATCTCTAATCTCACAAATATCCCTACAATGACCAAACAAAAAATAATCTCTGACAAACACTAAACTTAATGTATGTTTAATGTCACAACTAACTCTTAATTCCATCAAATTGGTATCGTCTATCTGAATCATTTGCTTCTGTTCTTACTATGACCAGAATTCATTGGATATGTCTTTTGAGACAACTATGCCTGAGTAATGTAACTTTACCTAGTCTTGCTAGCCCTTACAATTATCATTGTGTCACATGTATGAACAGATGCATTCAGAAGTAAAGATAAGACAAGAACAAACCATGTTAGACTAATTCGAAAATTTTCTAAACTAAAGTGATCTGTTTGGGAAGACGAGAGAAACAAGAACAAAAAGGAGCAGAAAACATCAAGTAAAATAATGTAAGAGAAATTTCTAACTAACAGAATTTTTGCCTAAAGAAGGAATAGGTTTTCTTCAGTTTCAAACAATGAATTTTGACAAAAAATCAGAAGCATACGTTAGCCGTAACATACTAAGCTTAAAATAATGGAAAGAAATTACTACATAGAGATATTCGCAATCACAAAAGAAATGCGTTGATCTGGTGAAGCAAGTTGCATTGTAAGATTAAATAATATAGAAAGTCAAAAGCGGCTGAAACAATACCTCCGACGGAACACCAGATTCTGGGCTTGAAATTAGAGCGAGGAGAAGGAGGAGGAAATGTAGATTTAGATGAAATTGAGAAGGAGGAGAGTAAGCTGTAAATACAAGACATGATTTCCAAGAGAAGATGAGAGCGTTTCTAGAGAAAATTGCCTTGCATTTGAAAGAGTGGATAAACTGGGTTTTGGCGGAAGTAAAAGATCAAACGGAAATTGGAGTAGGTGACAAAAGGAGAACTTTGTAAAGATAAGGTGCCAAGAAAATCTGTATGGGGCTTCATTTTTCCCTTTCCCTGGCTCTACTTGCACTAGTCTCACTTCTTTCCCTCTTTCTTATTTACTAGTTTTGATATCAATTTAAAAATTATATATAAATAGTATTTTTTATTAAAATAAATATAATTTTAATATAAATATTATTTATTTGATGTAACAGTCTAATTTATTATGTATAGGTAAAGATGAGAAAATCAATTTAATTACTTATAATATAAAATTGTTAATATTTTATGAATTCAAAAGTAATAATTTCTGGTTGAATAGTTAAGAGTTAAATAATTAATTAATTAAAATTTAATTTTAAAAAATACTCATAAATATAAAATGAATAGTTTAATGTTTCCAATATAATTTTAATTACTTTTTTTCTTTTTTAAATTTATTATATTACATACTTTTATTAATAAAATATTTGATAATTTTTAATTAATTTTAAAGTTTTAAATAAAAAAAAATAATAGTAATATTTTTTCTTCCTATATAGATTGGTCCTAAATCAAGAGTGTATGTTTTTTACTTTTTTTTGTAGGTTACATTTATTTTGAATCTGATGATTTTTTGGCTAAGTAACATTTGATAGTACGTGTTTATAACTTTGTGTGCAAAAAGTATCTAAACTTTATATATATAAAATTTTAAATATCGTGTGTATCTTAAAAAATCCAAAATCAATATGCACGCAAAATAAACTTAGTTTTTTTCATATCCAACACACAAACTCGAAACCTTATTCACATAGTCAATATTATTTGGAATTACTCAAATCAAAGAGTCCTTTGGAATGAATCATATGAATAAACTAGAATTTATTCTTGTCCAGTGTTCCAATTTATGTATTGCATTTTTTTATTTAAGTTTCTCAAAATTAAGAAGATACCTTTTTATATTTAAAAATAATTTAATTTTAAATTTTTAATGAGATTATTATAATTTTGAAGATATGCCTAGCTTGTTTTAGATAGTAAATTTTTTTAAAAAAAAATAAAAATTTCATGTCCAATCAAAGCTCATTATAACTAGGTGAAGGAGTAGTGTTTGTGCAGCTCACATTGGTCAAAGGCATTGATATTAAAATATAGCTATTTTGAAAATTTTCTCATAGTAAAATAATGGGATAAAAGGTATATTTAAACTTTTTTCAATAATTTAGAGGTATTTTTAACCTTTCTTCGTTTTATATGTGAAAATCTTTTTAGAAAATTAATGCACAAATTTAAATTCTAAAAATATACTTTATTCAAATGATGGAGAAGAGAAAGGATATAATTTTAAGGGGAATTTTCATAAATAGTCAACTTAATATAGTCAAATAGTTATATTTTACACAATTACATGATATAACCTCGGCTATATGACTTGGAGGGGAGGAGAGAGGCGAGCGAGATTGAGAAAGGGAGGAAAGAGGCAAATTGTATATGTATATTTGTCAAATTGTATGTGTATATATGTCAAATAATTGTATATGTGTATCTAATATATATACGTATTTGTATATCTGGCAAGCAAAATTGGGAGAGGGAGGAGAGAGGCGAGCGATATCGAGAGAGGGAGGCGAGAGGCGAGCGAAAGAGGGCAGAGAGGTGAATTGTATATGTATATATGTTGAATTGACTATGTATATCTATCAAAATAATTGTATATATGAAGTTGATATACATATGTAATTGTATATCTGGTAAAAAATTGCAGAGAGAGAGGAGAGAGAATAGCAACAAAACCCTAACTATAGCAACAAAACCCTAACTATAGCCATAAATCGTAGTTTTTTTCAAACTGTAGTTGTATAATGTAAATACATATCATATACTTACCTAGTTATGCTATTTTTCCTAATTTTAACCACAAAGAATTATGGTGGCATAGAAGGTTTTCTCTAGGGATTTTGGATTCAAGATTGGAGAATTTAAAAAAAATTATAAGGAGAATTTTCTCTTTAACAAGTTTTATCAGACGTGAATTTATATTAGTCAAATCATAGATTAGATAATTTCAGATGAGATTGTCCCAATTTGGCACCATTAAAATTTTGAGGCTTAAATTACTAAATTTTGATCGTGATTTTGCAAATAGAAACTTGATCTCACCGAAGACATGACCTTAGATAGGAAGGAGTGGAGGTCACAAATTAGAGTAGCAGTCTAATAGGTTAGTAGGGTTTGGTTGATGTCAGATTGTGGGGTATAGTAGGGTAGTAGGATTAGTCGTGTCTTTATATCATGTGTTGTCATTATCTTATATATGTTAATTTTATCGTATTTATATACTATCATGTACTTTTCATTATTAATCGTTTTTTCTATTTCCTTTCCTTTTTTTCATATCTAGTTTATTCTGCTTATGAATTTTTGAGATGAGGATTACTAGAAAATAGTCTCTCTATCTCTATGAGGTAGCTAGTGGTAAGGTCTGCGTACATTCTACCATCCCCAAACCTCACTTGTGGGATTTCACTGGATATGTTGTTGTTGTTGTAAAACTTCTATATTTGAAAACTATTTAAAAAATATTATTAATCACAATAATTAATAACTTAAAATATTAAATAGACTTATAAAGAAATTTTAATAGAAAAATATTACGTGACTTTTAAAATACCAACTATATCATATAAATTACTAAATTAGAACGAAAAACTATTATTACTTTATAGGATTTTATGGTACTTACAAGTTCAAAATGCAACCTACATGACACAGAGTTGGTCGAGTGGCGGCAGGGCCGTCTCAAGCACTAGGTCACTAAAGCCATCGCTTGAGGCCCCATAATTTTGGACACCCCTTTTTAAAAAAAAAATACTTATACATATTATTAAAAGAAATTTATATGTATTTTTTAAATTGAAAAAATGTTTAAAAGTTTAAAACGGAAAAATAAAAAAAAGGTTGTTAGTATTTTCCCACTTCAATAAAAAATAAAAAAAAATTGGGACTAACTTCCTTACGTGAGAAATTGTACTTTCTTAAATATCTACTAATAATTTGATCCTATATTATTATTTACCTTATATTCGTCTCAATTTTCTTAAATATCTCCTAATAATTTGATTCTATATTATTATTTACCTTATACTCATCTCAATTATTCTCTATTTTATTATTTTTATTCTCAATATTGAACTCTCTCCTACAAAAACTTTTAATCTATTGTTGTTTACAAGTTACCAAAGAACTGTTTTTCGGAGTTTCTTCAAAATTTCAAGAGTTGCAACAAACAATCATTATATTGAAGGAACTCAACACTATTTTTATATTGTTATATTAAATTATTAAATTCATAAATTAGATTTTAGCATCTTAACTTTATTTTATAATTTTCTTGAAATGTTATTGTTGATATCCTTAGTTCATAAGTATGTATATTCTTGTTTTAGTTATTATTAAAAAAAAATTAATTTAAATATGTCAACTAGAAAATATGATTTCAATTTTAAAAAAGAGAGAAAAAAGGCTTGAAGAATTAAATAAATCTCAAAAAGGAGCCCTTGATAAAATTTTAACAAATAATAGAAATCTTGAATAAAAAAAATATGGAAGAGTGTTCTTCAAGTGAACAAGTATGTATATTGTTTATGGAAGGGTGTTCTTCAAGTATGTATATTGTTTATAAAATAATGTTTAATAATTATTATAACCGTTGCCTTAGCTGAAAGAAGTTTTTTGAAACCAAAAATAGATAAAATCTTATCTAATATCAACAATTTCTCAAAAAAAAAATTGAATGCATTAGTTGTATTATCAATTGAAAAAGAATTATTAAAACAAATTGATTATAAAACAATAATTAATGACTTCGTATCTAAAAAATCTAGAAAAGTAGATTTTGAATAACAATATATATGATGGTTATAAAAAAAAATTAGAGCCCCTCTCTAAAGTTTGGCTTTAGGCCTCCAATCTTGTTGAGTCGGCCCTGAGTGGCGGAATCAGATTTTTCTTTAAGAGGGGTCAAAATTTTAAGAAATAGACATACGAACTAATCGAAGGGGGCTCGACATCTATTATATATAGATAAAAAAAATATTTTTTCCATATATAAATAGTATAATTTTTCATCGTATGAGATTCGAACGAACTCTTAATTACTATGTGGCTCCGCCAGGAATTGCAACAAGTCAACATGGACGATTTTATTCCATTATTATAATTTATGCGTGATAAAAAAAAAACGTTTTGTTTCATATATTTGTGGCAAACACCTACCATCATTTACTACTCTGCACTATAAGATCATGGGCAGATCCAGAATATAATTTAATGGTTCGAACGAATTCAGTGATTTTGATTAAAATTATATATTAATATTGCAAAATTCTTTGAATATGTATATTTATTAATTTGTAAACTAGTAATTTTAAGGAACTAAATTTTGGTTACAAAAATTTTAAATTTCTCTGTTTCATTATTTGAAATGATATCTATTAGACTATAACAACAACAACATACTCAGTGAAAACTCACAAGTGAGGTATGGGAAGGATAAAATGTGCGCAGACCTTATCACTACCACATAAAGATAGAAAGATTGTTTCTGGAAAATCCTTGTTTCAAAAATCAAACCCCATAAGCAGAAGATACTAGATATGGAAAAAAAGGAAAAGACAAGAAAAAAGAAAAACGATTAATAATGAAACAAATGATAGTATGTAAATACGATAAAAGTAACAAATATAAGACAAATAATGATAATACAAAATATAAAGGCACGACTAATCCTACAAACCTACTATATCACACGGTCATACATCAACCTACCCCTACTATCCTATTAGCCTTCTACCCTAATACGCGACCTCCACTCCCTTCCATCTAAGGTCATGTCCTCTGTGAGATGAAATTTCGTCATATTTTGTCTGATCACCTCCCCCTAATACTTCTTCGGTCTACCTCTACCCCTCCGTGTAACCCCTAAATCCAACCTCTCGCACCTCCTAACAGGAGCATCGGTACTTCTTTTCTTCACAT
Source organism: Solanum aculeatissimum (assembly GCA_038996855.1). Lineage (NCBI taxonomy): Eukaryota > Viridiplantae > Streptophyta > Magnoliopsida > Solanales > Solanaceae > Solanum > Solanum aculeatissimum. Next base: position 10,622 of record JBCEWC010018954.1, read on the forward strand.
GGCAGTCTCGCTTCCTTCATTTTGTCAGCCACAGGGGCCACCTCCAACTTCTCCCGAATGGTCTCATTCCTAATCTTATCACTCCTAATATATCCACATATCCATCTCAACATCCACATCTCCGCGACCTGCATCTTCTGAACATGTGAGTTCTTGATTGACTAGCATTCCACCCCATGCCAAAATGATATCTATTAGACTATTGTAATTAGCTAGATTGAATTGTATGAATTTAGACCAAATATTTTCACAATAATGTTTAGGATTAATACATCAATTGATTGATGAATACAAGAAATTATCAAATACTATATATTTAGGATAAATGGTGCAACAATTATAACATACAAACTCATGTGAATCCTAATGGTATTAATGGATTTAAGTTATATAGTATTTATTTATTTATTTGGCATTATTATCTCTTTTCGTATCATTCTGAGTTTAAATATGTGCAAAATAATTTGACGATCTGTTAATATGTGCAAAATTTTTTAATTTTTATATTTAAAAATTAAGAAAGAAGATATCTTTAATTTTTATATTTAAAAATAATTAATTTTAAAATTTTATTTTATTCTTAATGAAATTATTATAATTTTGTAAATATGCCTAACTTGTTTTAGATCGTAATTTTTTTCAAATATTTTTTTTTTTAAAATATAAAAAATTTCATGTCCGATCAAAGCACATTATAACTAGGTGAAGGAGCACTTTTTGTGCAGCTGACATTGGACAAAGGCATTGATATTGGTAGTTGTTAGGTATAGTATTTATGCATGAAAGAAATTAGCTGGTTCCGTATTATTCTTTAGGCTTAAGTCATCAGCAGACACTTAAAGTTGTCTCTATTTTTCACTTAGACACCTAAACTAATATTTGTTCTTAATAGACACCTCAACTAATCAAGATTTCAACCTATTAAATATTTTTTTCCTATATGGCTTTGTTAAATTGGTGCGTGCATACAGTCGCGGACAGCTGGATTATTTGTCCATTCAACAGCACCCACGTGTGATCCACGTGGGTTTAACTTTCCACATCAGATTTTTTAACACTAT
>JBCEWC010018955.1:0-11682 GCA_038996855.1 Solanum aculeatissimum
AAGAAGGATGGTACTATGAGAATGTGCATTGACTATCGTCAGTTGAACAAAGTGACCATCAAGAACAAGTATCCTTTGCCTCATATTGATGATTTATTTGATCAGTTCCAAGGTGCTTCAGTGTTCTCCAAATTGATTTGAGGTCGGGGTATCACCAGTTAAGTGTTCGAGAGTTAGACATTCTGAAGACTGCTTTCAGGACCCGATATAGGCACTACGAATTTGTGGTTATGTCATTTGGACTGACTAATGCCCCCGCCTCTTTTATGGAGTTGATGAACCGAATGTTCAGACTTTACCTGGATTTCTTTGTGATTGTATTCATTGACAACATCTTGGTATATTCCAAGAGTGAAGCGGACCATGTCCGTCACCTGAGGACTGTGCTCCAGAGATTGTGTGAGAAGTTGTATGCTAAGTTCTCCAAATGCAAATTTTGGCTCGAGTTTATGACTTTCTTGGGTCATATGGTGACTAAGGATGGTATTATGGTTGATCTAGCCAAAGTAGCAGCGATTCGTGATTGGGTGAGACCCATCTCAGTGACTAAGATTCGGAGTTTTATTGCGCTAGCAAGTTATTATCATAGATTTATGCACGGATTTTCCTCTATTGCAGCTCCATTGACCAGGCTTACATAGAAGACTGTGGCATTTATTTAGACTTGACAAGCGCGAGGCGAGCTTCCAAAAGCTCAAAGAGTCATTGACCTCAGCGCCTATCCTAACATTACCCGAGGAGGGTATGGCCTTTGTTGTTTATTGTGATGTTTTTGGTGTCGGTTTGGGTGGAGTGTTGATTAAGGGAAGAGTTATATCTTATGTTTCGCGACAACTGAAGGTCCATGAGCAAAACTACCATACTCATGATTTGGAGTTAGCCGCGATGGTGTTTATTTTGAAGTTGTGGAGGCATCATCTTTATGGGATGCATTGCGAGATCTTCACAGACCATTATAGCCTCAAGTATATTTTCTCTCAGCTAATTTGAACACCATGAGGCAGCGTTGGTGGTTGGAGTTGCTGAAAAACTATGATATTTCTATTCTTTATCACTCAGGCAAGGCTAATGTAGTGTGGATGTTTTAAGCCGAAAGGCTTCTAGTATGGGTAGTTTGGCATTTCTTAGGGCGAAGAAGAGGCCTTTAGCTTTGAAGGTTTAGTCTTTGGCCAGATAGTTGATCAGACTTGACATCTCCCTATCTCATAGTGTGTTGACCTTCGTTGAGGCTAGGTCTACATTGATGGATCAGATTTGTGCTCACCAGTTTGATGATGATAAATTATGTGTGATTCGGGACAAAGTGTTGAGGGGTGAAGCTAAGTCAGCTTTTCTTGATTCCGAGGGAGTGTTAAGGATTAATGGCCACATTTGTGTGCCTTAGGTAGGTGACTGGGTTCACTTGATTTCGGAGGAGGCTCATTGTGTTAAGTATTTCATTCACCCGGGTATGGCAAAAATGTTTCACGACTTAAGCAACATTATTGGTGGTGTGGGATAAAGAGGGACATTGTAGAGTTTGTGCCTAAGTGTTTGAATTGCCAGCAGGTTAAGTATGAGCACCAAAAGCCAAGAGGTCTGATGCAGAGGATGCGCATTCTCGAGTGGAAGTGGAAGCGTATTACCATGAATTTTATGACTGGATTACCCGTGGCATTGGGTAAGTTTGACTCAGTTTGGGTGATTGTAGACAGGTTGACCAAGTCAGCTCACTTCATTCCAATGAGGACTAGCCACAGTGCGGAGCAGCTAGCTAGGATCTATATACGTGAGATTGTTAGATTGCATGGGGTGTCTATCTCTATTGTGTCAGATCAAGGTTCGGTGTTCACCTCCCAATTTTGGAAGGCATTGCAGCATGGTTTGGGTACACAGTTAGACATGAGTTCAGCATTTCATCTTCAAACCGATGGTTGGTCCGAGTGGACTATTCAGGTATTGGAGGACATGCTTAGGGCCAATGTGATTGATTTTGGTGCCCGGTAGGACCAACACTTGCCCTTAGCGGAGTTTGCTTATAATAACAATTATCATTCCAGCATTCAAATGGCACCATTTGAGGCATTGTACGGGCGTAGGTGTCGGTCGCCTATTGGGTGGTTCGACTCAGTCGTCGTTGATGCATTAGACACAGATTTGCTCAGAGATGCTATAGAGTGGGTGCGCTTGATCCAGAGTCGACTATTGACAGCCCAGAATCGACAGAAAAGTTATGCTGACAGGAGAGTTCATCCCTTGGAGTTTATGCTAGGCGATCATTGTGGTTGAAGATATCACCCATAAAGGGTGTGATGAGGTTCAGGAGAAAGGGCAAGCTTAGCCCGAGGTTTATTGACTCGTTTGAGATTCTGACGAAAGTAGGTGAGTTGGCTTTGCAACATAGATTGCCAACTATCCATCTAGTATTCCATGTCTCCATGCTTCAAAAATACATACCGAACGAGTCCCATGTTATTTCTTATGATGCTGTAGAGTTGGGTCCGGATTTGACTTATGAAGAGGAGACAGTAGTCATTCTGGATAGACAAGTCCGTAGGCTCAGGACTAAGGAGATTGCTTCAATTAAGGTTTAGTGGCGACATCAGCCTATTGAGGAGGCGACTTGGGTGAGAGAGTCAGATATACGAACCTCGACATCGGCCTGTTGAAGTGGCGACTTGGGAGAGAGAGTCAGATATGTGGACCCAATATCCTCAGTTTTTCCAAGCTTAAGGTACTTTATTTTACTCTATGTTCGAGGACGAACATGATTTTTAGTGGTGGATAATGTAATGACCCGTTAGATCATTTTGAGAATTCGTCCTTTTGATTTTCTAAAAGATTTATCTCATAAAATTTTAAATGGGTATGTTAGGCTAACTAACTACTGTTATTTAAGTTACGAGTAAATTTAGATAACTAATTTAATTGAGGGGTTAAATTGTATTTATTTAATACTCTATATGCCTTGGTTCATATATTAAAATAAAGTTAGTAGAATTAATCACTTTTAAAACCTAATCAATTTAGAAAGAAAAAGGAAAACCCTCGGAAGCCCAAGACAACGACCTCAGGTATCAATTAAGCGTTTGTTTCTTTTTAATACATAGATTATTGATGTATGGTGGTAGCATTTATATTATTTTATTAGAGTAATGACTTGGGTGAGTGAATAATACTGATTTTCAAAGGATGGCAGTGGTGTTTTTTAGAAAGGAAAGTGGGGTTAAGGAAAAAATTTCACTAATAACATTAGGGTAATGATTACCTTCTGATTAAAGATGACAAAGATATAAATGAGTTTGGATTTAAAGGTGAGGATCACTGGTGTTTCGTTTCGTAATGTTGCCACTGGTTTCGTGACCAGTTGGTTTCATATATTTTTTTTTTAAAATTTTGTTTTAGTAATTATTATTTTGTTATTATAAATTATGTATCATATGAATATTGGGAAAATTGAAACTTAACCTTAAGACTTGATTATAAAATTTAGATGAGTTTTTGGGTCTGGGCTAGACAGATAGTAATACAGGTGTCATTGGACTCCTTGTGACGTGTATGTTTCGTTCTTGATAGAGAATTGTCATTTTGTGAGTTGAATTCAAGATTTGTTTGTTCGGTAGCAGTCTTCGAGTGCGGTTCCGGCATTGAGGTAAGTCTGACTATCTTTCTTTGAGATTGGGACTGAGTTATTGAATATTCGTATGTTATACTCTATGGGATGTGATCGTATCATGTATTTGGTTGAAAATTCTTATTGTGATACCCGTGTGGCGGCTTTAATTGTCTATGTGATTGCTTTGAGAGCATGTGAATCCTAAATTGAGAATATGACAAATTGAGAAAAGGAAATAAATGTGATATGATATTGAGGATTATGGCTTACTTGAGAAATGAAAGTTACTAAATGTGGTGGAGTATTTTAAAGAGACTTGTATCCCAATGTGTATAGAAGAGGGTGAACATTATAACCGTTAAACTTTGAGTACTTTGACACTTATTACACTTATTGAGTTGAATATTGTCTCTATAATTGTGTCTTGATTGCATGCATCCTCATACTACATGTGATGATATTTTGAGAAATTGTGAAACTATTTTTTAAAACCCTAGACCAAGAATTAGATGGCAAGGAGCCTGATACATTGTGATTCTTATCATGAGTCCTTGACCACGAGCTAGGTGGCAAGGTAGTTCATATATCGTGATTGAGATATAGGGCCTGCGAGGTCCCCATGGGTCCCCTTAGTTTATGGAGTCTTAGCTCGACAGAGGTATATACGACACGTTGTGCGACAGTCTTAATTCCACCTTGCATTGCATATCATCTCATTGTATTACTTGTGGTTGTTTTGGATTGGCTTATCTGAGATTATGTGTTTACCTTATTCGTGCTGTTATATACAAATTGGTGGCACAGATGCCGGACTGGTTTTCCTGATGCAGGTGGAAGCGTTATTAGATTATTTCATCGTTTATTCAATTTTTGATTCCCAGTCGGTTAAGCCTACTGGGTACATATTATGTATACTCACCCCTACTTCTTTCTCCCCAACAGATTCTCGTCAGGATTATCCACGTGGTAGTTGATTTGCTCGTGCAGTGGGTTCATACCAGATCTAGTGGTGAGGCTCAGGGCTTCGAGTTACCATTGGTTAGTCTTTATTTATATTCAATATTCAAAGACTGAGATGTACTTATTTCACTAGTTTTTGTATTAGATGCTCTTTTCACTCGTGACACCAGGTTCTGGGATATGGTTTTATGTGGTGACTATCTATCTATTGAGTTTTTTCCTTTTAGTGTACTTCATTGTTGGGTTTGGAATAAAGTGGTCTCTTAGTCATGGCCCCGTTTTGGGTCGTGACATTGTTTTACTAAAAATTCTTCATTGGAAGCAGTACTTTGAGCTTCTCTCCTTTCACAGGAGTCGGGATAACACAAATACTCTATACTTTTGCTTTTACTGATCAATCAAATATTATTTCATTAATTCATCAAACTAGTACCCAAATAAAAAACAAGGACATGTGGGCTACGCTTCATCTCCTATCAACCCCACTAAACTATCTATGAGAAAAAGAGAAACAACAATAATATAGATGAAATGAAAAGGGATAGGCATAACGAGCTAGTTTACTTACATGCTTAAAAAGGATATGTAAATACAATGAGTGAACAAGAAAAAGCATCAGAAAAAGCCACCTAACAGGATAAACGAGCTCGAGCAAACAAAGCCCAAAAGAGCAAATGTAATTGTAATGCAATCAAGACTCACAAAAGGTGACGCTAGATACACATTGATAGATCAGCTTTGTAACGGCAGATGCTTTTAAAATGAAAAAAGTAACTCCAAAGATTATCACCCTAAAATAATTTTGAGAGCTAACCATCTCACGAAATATAAGAGAATATTTCCTCTTTTTCCACTATCCATTTTCGTTTCCTTTTCCTCCTCTGAAGTCAGGGAAGATATTAAGCATATGAAAAGTAAGCGACTGCAATTTCATTGTCCTTTTATAGGGAACAAATTTTATAAATCTTTTTGTACTGATTATTACAGAAAGGCATAGTGGCAGATGAAATTAAATGCATATACGAGATAACCAGATTTAGAGAGTCACCTTCAACCGTTTCTGATCTGGAAAAGATATTCCATAAACTCTTTGCAAGCTTTCACGGTCCTTGTCTCCTCTCCAATATGCTGATGAAGCCTAGAATCATTAAATTGATCAGAAAAGAGACAAACCAAATCAACACACATAGGCAGATTCTTTTTTCTAGAGGATACACAGCAACGCACCTTTGTACAAGCTAGTGCTTTAACAAAGGATGTATTTGGTATATGCGGTCCACGGCATAGATCAACCAAGGGGCCACATCTATATACAGTGATTGTTTTATCTTCAGGTAAATCTCTAATGATTTCAACCTAATTAAAAGATAGGAAAAAATAAATTAAGATGTGAGATCACAGAGATCATTTCCTGAAAATTGTAGGACAAAGAAAAGCCTGCAAGGATCAGGACTGCAAGATCACAACTATTCAACCTTAAACCTATTATCGGAGAACACATCAAGAGCTTGTTGACGTGAAACTTCAATGCGCTCAAAAGGTTGTTTCTCCTGAGAAATCAAGGGAAGTTAGTTGCATGTTGGAATAGTGCAGGGAAAAATAAACAACATACTGCAACAAAAGGAAAGAGTTGTAGTCATTGTAAATCAGAGAAGATAAGATAAACTATTGAGGTGCTAATTGATTGATGATAAAGATCTTTAACAATGCCCATCTTCTTATATCTATATCTTACACTCTGGTACAATCTTATGGTTGCATACCTGATGAGGTATGTATGTATGGATCATAGAAGAAAGAAGATCCATCTACAATGGGAAAGCATTTACAAGAAATGGTTGTGTGCAGCTGTGTCCATTGCATGTATAAATAGTGGTCCTGATCTGGTGAATATTCTATAATAGGGTTGGAGACATTCCAACAATTATCTTAACTAAAGAATAGCTCTTAGTTCACCAATCAGCAAAGCCGGTTCTCTTTTGAAAAGACTGGCACAAAACATATCAAATTTGTTGAAATGCATTTTTTACCAACTTCCTAACCATATAGCACCAAAAGTGAAATCTTTTACTAAGTTTATAATCACATGGAAAGTCACTAAGAAAAAAATTCACAATCCTCAACCACAAACATTCAATCCCTATTTTACAAATAATCAGAACAGAGAAATTCCAAAAGACAAAACTGTGGAAGTATAAAATCCAAGAGGCAATAAGCAGTTGTCTTTATGCTCTCATTAGATCAAGGCCTCTGACAGATAAAAGAGTAATACCAACACAGCTTTTGCGGCCTCCGTCTCAATCCCTTTAAAATGATCCTCATTTAATCCCAGATCACCATAAAAGGCATCGTAATAGAAACCCTGCAGAGATAGTTTAGACATGTCATAACAGATTGGGAGCAATATGAACTGAGTAAAGAATAAACAACAACGTGTGTGTGTGAGAGAGAGAGAGAGGAGCAGGAAGCAGGTAGTAGAACAATGTTATTTACTTAGTTCTTTTTGAGAATAACAATGTTATCTAAATTTGCCCAACTCATTTCAAGGAATATGGATTACTTGAGAAGTTAATTACATCAGTAATATGTTAACTTCAAATGATGAAACGGCATATTAAAATGATAGTACTGAGGACAAAGTTTCTTGGGCTTTTTTATTAGGATGGCTCTTTCACCCGGAAAATCAACATAGGTTATGGCTGCAGTTAACGCAGCAACTAAAGTTACTAAAGATGGGATATAGATTCGTCCCAAGGTATTTACCAGGAAATCAGCTATCAAATAAAGCGGTCAAGCAATAAGTACCAACCAAAGTTAAATTACTTTTTGGGAACTACTAAAGCTTATAATTAGCTGGCTACACGTTTTCACGTTAATCATTCATACAGAAGCAATGCAATAACTCTGCCAAAAGTCCATCAACCCTGCAAGATAAGAAAAGGTTTCATAACATGATTTTTAGACCCCAAAATTAATCAATCAACGATTCAACTATGCCTCAAAGCCATCGACTATATCAATCCTCCTCTATCATGCTCTGTTCAGACACATTTTGTTCCTATACTAGATAATTTTGTCTCAGATTTCAGAGGGAAAAAAATCAGTATTTAAATATTAGGAAAACGTGATACCTCCCCTCTTGTTGTACAGGGTCCAATACACAATTTGCAGCCATATTTCCTTTCCAGTGACTAAGAAAACCCAAAAAAAAAAATGAAAAAATCAGTACTTTAAAAAACGCATAGCAAGTACTTTATTAAAAACAATTTTCAACAATCATGACTCGATGAAGACACAACGACAATATGGTAGAAAAGGGGCTAAAACCTCGCCAAGAATGTGAGCACTCGAATGCCAAAATGTATCGCGACCCTCGTCACTGTCAAAAGTGAAGAGCTCGAGCGTGCAATCACTCTCCAATGGCCTCAACAAATCCCAAAGCACTCCATTCACCTTTGCTATCAAAGCATTGGAACCCAAGCTCTTCGATATATCCTTTGCTATATCCAAAGGTGTTGTATTCCATTTCTTCCCCTCCTTCACAGTTCCATTCGGTAACTCAATCCTAATTTAACACAATTATAACCTACATTCAAAATTTTAACTAAAAGAAGATTTACCAATTTAATAATTCCCTCCGTTAAAAAAGGAATGGCAATGTTCAAAGCACTAATTTTTTGTGTAGATACAAAGATCATTTACATTTTTTAACTCAAAATTTGCAGATTTAGAAAATACATAAAAGTATTATAAATGATAATTTTTATACTTAAAAACTATTTCAAAAATATACAAGGAGATCATATTCAATGCAATATTTTGTGTGACTCTGCAAATTGCAATTTAAACTAGTTTTCAGGATGAAATGGAATATCATGTCCTAACTTTTAAAAATAAAAGTTAGCTACAAAAGAGTACCATAAATTACTTCTTTATAATCAAAACATTTGACAGATGTTAAAGTATAGGACATTACATACAGTCAGGGGGAGCTACCATTTGGTTAGAGGTTCATGCGACCCTGTAGGCAAAAAATTATCCTACAGTTAAAATAACATTTTATGTATATAAAGTAGATGTTGAACCCCTTTAACTAATTCATGTATTTGCTTCTTCAAATTTTGAACCCTTAATGAAAATTCTGGCTCCACCGCTGCATGCAGTAAGAATGTCATCCTCCTTTAATTAATTTTCAAGGTGAGTTGGAACATGGCTTCCCATTTACTTCTTAAACACATACAAAACATACTATAAATTACAACCTTCCACTGTAAAAAAGAGAATGATCGTGAAATTCTCAACAAAATAATCGAAGTCATGTTATTCTTTTTTAGACATAGACAGTACAATTTGAGAAACAATTAGAGTTAACCTGATAGGATCAGGGGAGAGTGAAAGGAGATGAAGGCGTTGCTGATTTTGGATAGATTCGAAGAGTGCGATACGTCTAGGAATAACATTTTCTAGATAAGCTTCGTCTCTGGGGTAGGCAGCACCCATTGGTCGTTCTACGAAAAGTGCTTAGACGGCAGAAGACGGCGGTTTTATATTGATTGCGGCAGCCAGGTTTAGCGGGTTTGAGACTTTGTATCACAGGGCTTTATTGTTTTAGAATTCCTTTGGGTGAGCAACCTATGTGGGGTACGTATATAAATAACTTATTTCATCACTCTAATACCTTCAATTAAATATAAGAAAACAATAACTGTAGCGTAGTGAACCAGGACGGACTCTTTGTGATTTGGTAGAACCGTAAATTAGTTTTCACCATATTATTTAAATGGTAATATACTAGTTGATTTGCTCAAAAAATATTATAAATTCAAATAATAAAATAAAATCACATATATAATTACTACTTAACAATTTAAAATATTTAAAAATTATATAAGAATTTAGATGATCCTAAAAAGTTTATTTGTATCATAAAATTTGAGATGAATAAAGTAATATGTATTGGGTCCGTGCTAACACGAAATTTTGTATGTTGTGTGTGTATATATATAAAAAAATTGTAGTATCTAAAGTACAAATATAATACATTCGAGAAAATATTTAATTGAAAAACTCTGCTAAATTTTTCATCTTTGGAGAGGGTGTTTGGAGGGCTTTAAAACTAGTCAAACATGTTTTTAAGCTCCTTTTAGTTTCTGAAAACGTATGACAAATTTTAAAATGACTTAAAATAACTTTTTAAAAAATTAAAAATCAAAAGTAGAACTCCCTAAACTTTTTTTTTCACTTAAAAGACATTCTAGTTTGATAAAAATATTACTTTTCTATCCCTTAATATTTTTTAATAATCTCAAAAAAAAAAAAACTTTATCCAAATAAAATCCCAAGGAACTCTTTTCCTCAAAGCATCTTTTTCTTTTGAACAATCCGCAGCTTAGTAGCAGCGATGTTACTCCTCCTTTCCTTTTAATTACTTCCAATAATTTCGACTATATGATTATTGTTTGGGCAAATTGTTAGTTGTTTGATTTGAAATTGAAATAAAATATAAATTAATTTTTACTTTTTTCAAAATAAAATTCTTAAGGTGATCAATTTTTATAATGTTAATAGCATTAAGTGTATTTCAGACATTTTGATTAAAAAAATTGTTTAACAGCATTTATATACCAAGCACATCAATAATTTTTTTTCCTAGCTGCAACATTTTTATCCAAACACATAACTATTTATTTTTAGAAATAAATTTCAGCACAAAAAGTATTTTTCAAATACTTTTTAAAAATTATTTTTCAAATACTTTTTAAAAATTATTTTTTTGGGACAATCCAAATGGGCTCGAAGTCTCTTCATCTCCCTTTGCGCCCCATCCCCCTCTTATGTGATGGATTCACACAAACTTATCAAAATTTTAATGAACAAAAGGTAACTTTTCATCTAATTTTTCATGAAATAAGTTAACAAATAATAAAAAATAAAAGATTCAAAATAATTAAAAATTAAGGATCATAATTTGTCATGATTTCCCATTGTAATTTTTTGGTGTGAGAAATAAAGTGTGTGTTTTGTGGTATTTTTCACTTTTAATGGCAAATTCTTTTTTTTTTAAAAAGACAAATCTTCTCTAGAAAAACAGGTGAAAAAGTTCAAACTTTGGAGTTCAATGAAAGGCATAAGAATTAATATAGAAATGCATTTAATTTTTGAAGTGTGAATTTGATGAAGAAAGATTATTTTTATTTTTATAGTTTGGAAGCGTGAGTTTGAAGTTTGGACATATAGTTTTAAGACTCTATTGTAGATCTGAGTGAAGCATACATTGTCAAATATGATAAAATTTAAAAGGAAATAAATACAGTTGATGGATTGAAATACGAATGAATTCAGATTCAGACCTCTATTAAGTGCAAATAAATAAGATCTAAGAATGATGGTTGTATATAATGCATGGTAGTAATTAATAGTAGTGAATGGTGATGATGACAAATAACAAGAAAAGTTGATGGAGTAGCAGAAAAATATCACCTAAATATTTTACTCGACATCTTAATGATATTAAAGTTATGTTATATCTCGAAGATTCAAATTTATTAGACATTTAAGTGGTTCTATACTAAATAGACAAATAAGTAAATAAAACAAATGCATCAATTAAAATTCAAACAAGAAAATTTAAATAGGCAATTTCTGGCTTTTTTGCATTTAATAAATAACTAAAATACTTATAGGCCAAAATCAATCAAAACTCATAAGTTAGTCAGAATGTTTTACCAAAGTAATATAATATTTAAATGAACTAACAAAAATAATATAATTTTTTGAAAAAATAAAATAAAAAAATAGTATAAATATAGGTGTTATTAAAGAGTTATGATATTTTATTCAAAAAATGAATGAACAAAATTAAAGTTGAATTTGTCATGTCCCGATCCTATACCATGGATGTGATCGACACTCGAAAATCATTACTAGTTCCCAAGAGAACCATTTACTTGGCTAACTCACTCATCGGAAGACTCGTCTCATGAAAAGAGCAACTTGAGTGCGCAATTTAAAATACAGAAAAGGGTCAAAATTGCCCCTGAACTATGCAATATAGACCACTTATACCCTCCGTTAGATTTTTGGACCAAAAATACCCCTGCCGTTATCTTAAGAGACCACAAATACCC
>JBCEWC010018956.1:0-11681 GCA_038996855.1 Solanum aculeatissimum
ATACAGTACCATACAGTCAAATCAAACAACAAATTATCATTAAACAGTAGCAACTCATACAGTCTATCCAAACATTGGACAGTACAGTATTGTACAATACTATATCATACCATACGACACCATACATTATGAAACCATGGCAAACCACCATCCAAAAAAGTTGTAAAGGGCTAGCATGACTTGTGTCAAACCTAGGGCATGTCTCCAACCTAACCTACTAAGCAAATAAAGGACATCCATAATCTAATCACAGCAGCCAAAAGCACAGCAACTGGATGGGCAATTCAATAAATAGAATGATGGTGCTAACTCTTCGACTTTCCTCTCCCTCTCCCTCACACACGCATTAAGGAGTGAGCAAAAGAATTGATTTTGACTGCAATGAAGATGCTTACCAAGATTAATACGTGCATAATTCCTAAAGAACCAAACACCTATGAGATTCACCAGCAAGTTTGTGACAGCTGAGACGATCAAGTAATGCCTACATGCAGGCTTCAATCAGGCACGGTACAATAAAATTCACAATGACAATGTACAGAAAGCAGCCAAAAATCCTGCCAGGAAGTGCAAGGTGATACAAGGAATGAATTTTGCAAAGCAGCCATTAGGCCCTTTGAACTTATAAACCAAAGGTTAACATTGAATTTGTATATGTTGTTCATATTTACTAAAGAGAGTGACTTGAGTTCAAGAGTGGATACCGAAAAAATACTTTTAAATGTAAATTTCTTCTTATTCAGAAAATATCTCCTTTTTAAGGCTCATTCAGAAAATACCAGAGTAGAGAAATATAAGCTAATGAACAGAAAGGGTGACCATCTCAGGATAGCTTGCTTTTTCTATGTTTTGAAAGATTCAGACAGACACAAGCCTGATGAATCAAGTAAAAAGCCTATGCCTTATAGGGTAATAGAACAGTAATTAATCAAACTTAAACCACCATCCTCAATCAAATAACAGTAGAACCTAATTAACTGACAAGTGTGACGATTTTGCATCAAAGGAAATCTACTTATTTTCATTAAATAAGTTGATAATATTTACACAAAAGTCATGATCTAACAAAAGATGATAACATCATCTACGTCTTGAACAACTATAATTTTTTTGAGGACTACTATAATTTTTTCCTTAGCACTTTTGGGAAACTTACCTGTGCTCAGATTCATCTTGTATAAAGGCATGAAGTGCTTCCACAGCCAAGGAGAATGACATAAACAATAGAAACAGCTGCCTACATAAGCAATACATGAAGAGCATGCCATGTTAGCCCAGATAAATGCAATTGAGTGAAAGCCCCCAAAAGCACACAATCAGCACCAAACCCGACCATTTAAAGAATGAAATTGTGCTTATGTCTCTCTCCTTATGGGTGGGTAGGTATGACTATTAAAAATATCATAATGATTTGTTGTCTACTTGATAAGGTTTCAGAAGTAAGCAAACAAATTAAACTATGAGATAGTTTCCTAAAACAAATCAATATAAACACCCATACATGTGTAATGTGAAGATGTGTGTGTATATGAAAATAAACACAGTCACCACCTTTCATGTGGCACAATTTGATTTCTTTTTTTAAGGTACAGAAGATAAATAAGAACAGAGCTAGATTTTGGAACATCAAATCTCTGTAAAATCTAACAAGTCTAGCACATCCAGGAAATTAAAAACACAGTTTGCATTCTTCCAATAGTACAAATTTACACTTCCCTGCATAGATTGACTTCCAGCACCCATATAAACCTCTAAATTTCTCAGGCATCACACATTGAAAAACATAAACAAGGCCCAAATCTGCCAGGTTTAATGACAGTGCAGAAAAAGATGATCAATATATTCGAAGGAGTTCTCACATAGCATCTGCTACAAATCCTAAAGCATCTACTTATCAATTTATCTTGAGTCAAGCATGCCTCATGAGTCATCATCCAACCAAAGTAGGCCACCTTAAGCTGGTGCAAAGGCCTTCCAAATTAGCTTCCAAGGCCAATTAGTTCCCAACTCGGAAACAATTTTTATGAGTTATCTGAAGTAAGAATTCACAAAGCCCACTCCATTCTTATTAACATTCTAAGACCACCTCTTGCATTTCTCAATCAAAGAAAATTCTTCTAAGCAGGAAGCTCCAACCAGTTCCATTGAATACACCAGAAATTAGAACATATTTCATTTACCATAACTATAGAGACAAGAAATTGCTACTTTAACAGTCCTAAGCCATCCCAATTGTCTTCCCACACTTAAGTTTTTTCCCATTTCCAACCCAATGCTGATATTCTTGTTGAACTCCCCCCGAGGACTAGTTGGCCGTCTCCATACATCTACCATAAGGAGTTTTCACAGACAGGAGCCCAGAATACCTCGTCCATATTTGATCTCCGCCAGTCTTCCGTGGAGCTATCAACTATCTTCCCATTAACGAATCTACATGATCATTTGCATAACAGATTTTGGTTGTAGACTCTTATATTCCTTACTCCTAAACCTCCTTCCTCCTTATGCCTTATCATTGTACTACTCCAATCTGACCACATGAAACCGCTTCTTATCTGCATTTCCTTCCCACAAGAACTATCTTTTAATATTATTAGTTTTCTTTTCTACACTGAGAGAGATAGGCATCAGGGGACATGATTTGTTTATACATATTGCTTTGGTTGAGTTCTTTTTAATTTAGTTATTTTACTTATCTGTGCAAGATTTATTTTGATACTTATCAACAATATTGCTTCACTTCAATGAAGTGAGCACTTCACTTTTCCTCAGATTATTATCCACATTTACAAAATATAATTTAAATTCTCATCCTAATAAATTTTATGATTGATGTTTTCCTTATTTGAACAAATCCCAAAATTTAGGATTTCAATCAATTTAGAATAACAATTTGTACAAATTCTTTCCTCTCTTGTAAATATCACTACCTACCTATTCCTCTTCCTCTTCTCATGTCATTTCATTGCTTATTTTCTTTTTCTTTTTCTTTTTCTTTTTCTTTTTCTTTTTCTTTTTTTCATTTGAATCAACAAGCTTAATAGATAAGCTTTTTCAGTTTGATGGTATAATTTTTTCTTCATCACAGCCTCCTTTTCTCCTAACTAAAAATACCTCACGTACTACTTGACTTTTTCCACCACAAATTAATTTTACTTTATATTTATTTTATGTAAAATAAATTATTATCGTTTTTCTTCTATTCTAATATGTTTGCTTTACTTTGCAGCCATATGACATAGAGATAAAGGTAAGTAGAATCAATAGTTTGGTTTTCTTTTTTGAATTTGTGGAAGGTGATTCAAGCATTAAGTATTATGTTGCTGTCTCTTTATTTGTTCTTTTCAGTTATATTGTCTCTCTCCGCTCTTAATTGTGGTAAGTATCATTGTTTAGTTTTCTAAGCATTTGAAATTAATTAAAGTTAAGCTATTAAATCTTTACTATTTGTAAGATGTATGAACTTTTAAGATTTAGCAATTTAAAATTGACTAAATTTTACTTCTTAAGTTTTTCCTTGTTTGAATTATAAAGATTTGATACTTTTGGAGGAAAAGGTGAAGAGATTAAATAATTCTTAATTTCATATATGTAGATTGATCCTTTCAAAAATTGTGCAAAAGTATTACCTAAAGAGAATCCATTAAAAGTAATGGTAAGTTGAAGTTGATAGACATTAGATAGTCCAATTAAAATAATAAGAAAAAACTATCTAAGGTAAAATTTCAATAATTTTAGACAATTTTGTTCACTACATCTAATTTTGCTTCTTATTTGCTAGTGAAGTGGTAGATTATCTATTCCACTTTAAGTATACTTTTTAACTTACAATTTGACATTATTTTTTAAAAAAAAATTGTACTTAATAATATAATGTACACACAATAATGTATTCTTTTTATATACATTTATTATTAATTAACACGATACACACATGCAAAGCATGTACACTTAACTAGGTATTATATTAAAAGCATGAAGGCCCTTAGAAATATTGATTGAACTTTTCGTCTTTCATTAAAAGACTCTACAATAGACAAAATTATAATTTACTATTTCTTCAAATAATTATCATTTAATTATATTTGAATATCAGGACTATATTAAATCTTTTCCTCTTTTGAATACGTAGAAAGTTCTATATATTTAAGACCTTAAAATTGATTAGAATTTTACTTTATATGAACTCTTTCTTCCTGTATTTGAATAAGTAATCAAAAGAAATACAAATACTCACAGAATTCATCATATTTGCATCCAGAAGTTATGTAATAATATTTATTCCATTGGTTAGAAAAATATTACATCTATTTTAATGTTAATTATTATTTTCAAGAATTTTTATAAACTTATTGCTTGACGTGATACACACACGCTACGCACGTACACTAAACTAGTAATAAAACCTCTCACAACAATAGCTCCTTTGGTGTCCTTCCATGTAAAGAGCTAATCAATACAAGAGCAACAATTTGTGTGATCCTAAAAATATAAACTGCAGCTAAGCATAAAAAGGTGCCAAAAGACACTTTTGATGGAAGAAGTGGAAGTACAATGTATAAGAAGAAAGTTGTAATTGTTTCATGTACTTACAGCATTGGTGAAAGCAGACAAAACCTCTACCCTTTTATACCTGAGAACAATAGCAACAACAACAAAAATTGAACTTAGTAGTCATAAATGTTCAACTAAACATACTGGTTATGAGGGGTCGGAAAATTAGACAAACTGCAGCTATTTTCTTAATTGTGGAAGTCAAACAAACTACAGATATATCCTTAATTGGCTTAACCTATAAATTCTGATTGTGTTCCCAATTTTTCCAGAAGCTTACTGAATTCACAAACTGATATAAAGAGAAAGGTATCTTTGCCAACAAAACTCCTTTAACAAATTTACTCGTTAAAATACTTCCCCATCACGTAAGAAATATATGTATCTACCCATTTAACAAGTGCACTCGAAAGTCACAAACTTCAATCATGAACAAGTAAAAAGGATTAACAACCAGGTAAGGACAAAAGGTTTAACCCCAAAAAAAAAGAGAATTTCCTAGAAAGATTAGAGTTTAAACCTCACCCGTAAGTGTAAACACGATCAGGCTTTTCTCTAGAAGCGGCCATTGCAAACAAAGAAAATGTCAGAAGGCCACAACCAAAGGTCAAATGAAATGCGTCTGATACCAACCCTGATATTAACCAACAGTCAAATTAAGTTTCATAAGAGAAGCAAGAAGTGAATAAGCAGAAGAAGAAAGAAATACAGATTGATAGAATTAGGATAATCAGGTGTCATTAGATGCTTTCCTTCTTGCCCCTCCAACCCCCGCCCAACCTGGGAGCAGAGACACCAAGAGAGGAGCAATCTTTAGTGTTGTCTATGACATTAATTTGAACACCATCGTGAAAATCATAATCTTTTTTGTCTTTAGTTTTGGATGCTGACAAAGGAGCTGTTATTGAAACATACATAAAGTTCATATTGCAGGATTAGCTAACACCTAAAGGATATTCAACCAAAAAACTCTTGACCAATCCATTGTGAATATCCTGACCTTTGTTATGTCTTTACTTTTGGAAAGGGGGAGAGCCTCTGCCCCATTTTTCTCCTGTATCATCAACACAGCCTTAGATAACCTTTTTTTTGAAGAAGAAGAAAAAAAAAGGGTTATCTAAGGTTGTGTTGATGATTATAGGAGTAAAATGGGGCAGAGGCTTTGTATAATGAAAACGAGAAGCAGGAAAAGCGATTTAATTTGATATGCAGCAATATGATTTCACATCGCATGTCCAAACGGGCCCTTTGAATAACTCAATTTTTTTGAGCACCCACTTGAAGACTCATAAAATCAGAAGGAGCTTTAGACAATAATCCAAACATCTTTTGCCGGAGCAATTAATTCCATGAGCTTATCCTTCTATGAGATAGCGACATTTGAACGGTTAATAGTGGAACAAGAGGTTGATTGTGTTCCATGTCAACACAAGAGGTTGATTGTGTTCTATGTCAACTTTAGTAGTATGAAACTTTCCGGATGGTTGACAAATAACAACAACGTTAGCTTGATATCCAATTCTATTTTATCTCCGTGGATTTTTACCTTTAAAAATCTCCACGAAAACATTCTTTGAAACACAACTTTTTTTTTATGTCAGATAATCCTACTTCTTATTCATATTGATGTATTCTTTATGAGTACTGAGTACTAAAACCAATTCTTCTTGCATAATCATTATAAAAGTTAATTGTATCCTCATCACTGCCTAATTCAAGTCCAAGATTAGGCTCAATCCAATATGCTCTTAGACTTATTTTGTAGAACTTTTTTGGGTGCAGTATCGCACATGCTTCTCAAAGTTATCCTTTAAACATCAAAAAGAACATCAAAGAAACACATATTAATACTCTGTACTGTATAGTACCAAAAGAATAAGAACTTGTTTGGGTGCAGCATCATACATGTTTCATTATCCATTAATTAAACATCAAAGAAACACAGATTAATACTTTGTACCACATAGTTCCAAATTAATAAATAAAAATGCATATTGAACAAGAAAACCAAGTTCAGAAGTGGATACAATGGGTAAAATATTGCATCTCAACAGTGAGATTTTCTGTGCTTATCGATGGCTAACCAGCAGGGTTTTTCAGTGCATAAAGAGGTTTAAGACAGAGATCCTTTGTCACCCTTTCTCTTCTTAATAGCTATGGAGGGTCTTAATAGCATGATCAAAACAACAAAAATGAATGGGTGGCTCAGAGGATTTGACGTGGCCAGAATTGGAGAAGTAACCTGGAGATAACTCACTTGCAATATGCTGATGATACTCTAATACTATGTGATGAGGAGGAGGATCAATTCAGGACCCTGAGGATGATCTTGGTACTTTTAGAAGGGATTTCTGGGTTTGCACATTAATTGAATAAAAAGTTTCCTATATCCTATTAATGAGGTGCAAAACATGGAGATTTGAATGCAATCCTAGGTGGGGAATTGGGGAATCTACCCATCATCTATCTAGGGATGCCACTGGGAGCAAAATCGCAATCAACTAAAATATGGAATAGTGCAATTGAAAGGTGTGAAAAGAAATTGGCGAGACGGAAGACTCATTATCTCTCTGGGGGAGGCAGATTAACTCTCATCAACTCATTCCTAGATTCACTCCCAACCTATATAATGTTTGATTTCCCCATTCCAGCAGGGGTTATTAAGAGACTGGACAAGGAGAGGAGGAAGTTCCGCTGACAAGGAAACAATGAAAGGAAGGGTTATAATTTAGCCAAATGGGAAGCAGTGATGACTGGGAAAAGACAAAGGGGATTGGGAATCAAGAACTTGAAATTCCAAAGCAAGGCCCTCAGAATGAAGTGGTTATGGAATTATAGAAATGAAAACCAGACTCTATGGAGGAATGTTATTAATGCTAAGTATGAGGAGGAAGACCACTGGATGAAAGAAATAACGACACCCAATGGAGTAAGTTTATGAAGGTCTATCAGAATATTATAGACTGAATTCAAAACCAACATTAAGATTAAAGTGGTAAACGGGCTAAAACTGATTTTTAAAGAGATGAATGGCATGAGGCAGGAAGATAGGAAAAAATCTGTTTCCAGATATTTATGCATTAGTTTCTCATCAACAAAAGACTACTGTAGAATTTTGGACATCCCATGTATAGAGCTACAACTTTAGAAGGCATTTAAATAACTGGGAGATCCAAAGAGTTGTAATTTCTTCAGTATTATTGAAAAGTTCAATGGATGGGAGGTAGGTTAAGATACCTGTAATGACCCTCCAGGACATTTTCTCCACTTCCCAATCTTTTCAGCGTTTAGAGCTTTTCTGAAATGACTCATCTGGTCATTCGTTTGGTTTTTATGCCTTATTCTATGTTTTGAAGCTCTTGGAGTTTGAACGGCTGACTCAGTCAAAACTCTAGAAAGACGGCCACAGAATAATATTCTGGCAGTTCCATCAACTCTAGGATGGTCATTTTAGGCTAGAAGTGTATTCGGCTCAATTCCCGAGGCTATCGGTGTGAATTTGTGCCATTAGGCGTTTAAGTCTTTAAGCTTTTGGCCTAATTTTGACTTCAGTCAACATTCTTGGAAATCATGCCCGGGTGAGAAATTCATCAACAGTTAGCTCTGGAACATCAACTTTGGTCTAGGACAATCTTCTGTGCGTGTCCCGAGGCTCCCGATCTCATTTTGAACCCTCTAGTAGTGTTAAGCTTGAAATGGTGCTTTGGCGTAAGACACTTTTGCCGAGACGACCTCTATTAGAAATTCAATTGTCCTTGATTCCAAAATGCCAAATTTGGAGAGGTAGCATAGTTCGTTTGCGCACAAAATTTCGAACGAATCTCAAGCACCCCATAGGAGTTTTGGATCTTGGCGTTGCACAACTGATGCAACCCAATTGGTGCAGGTGCACCTATTCTCCGCGGAGCTCTTAGCCACGTTCGCAGTAGCCAAGGCTTTTGGCCTCCGCGTTCGTGATGGATAGGGGTATTGTTCTCGATCACGGGCCCCTGCCCCGAGTTCGCGAAGGCCATTAAAGGGGACCTCCGCGTTCACATAGTACATTTCTGTCTAGCCCTTTAATTAAAAAGGAGTAATGCGATTAATTTGAGGCCACAACTTCAAACTTTGATTTCTCTTTCGATTTCTGTTTAAAGTGATTCCAAATCGTAGAGGTTCGTTTCGATCATGGGTACGTGAGGGAGTGTATGGAGGAGCATGGAAGACATCGGTTTGAGGTAAATTCTGCCCCAAAGGGACTGCCCTCCTTTTTTATTTCTCCATTAATGGTGTTTAAATTGCATGAGTCGATTTCTCCCACTTTCGAGCATCAAATTGTGCCCCATTTTTGGAGTATAAGCTCAATAATGCATTTAGAACCTTTTTCAAACTTGGTTTTGGAATTTTCATCACTGGTCCCACAGTCCCATTTTAGACCCGATATTCGGTCCGTCTCTGATAAATGCGATTTTGGTGTTAAAACGTTTGTATTGACATGGTGATTAACATTTAGATAGTGTGGCAGCATTTGGAGGTGATTCAGGCATGGATAGCTACCACAAAGTGGACTTGGAGCACGTGTGATCAGCTTCAAGGTAGGCAGCAGTCTCCATTTTTGACCAAGTTCTTCTTGATAATGTTTAGTTTAATTTCATATAAATTTGGATTGTATTTGCCTAGTATCTCATTTTATTCAATTCCTTTCTATTTTCATGATTTCCAGCTGGGTCTTAGACTGGTGTAGTCTTTTGGAGACCTCAGCTTAGGCGTGAGGCCTTGTTTATAGTTGTTTTAGAAGGAATATCCTTTTTTGGGAGCTTTGTGGGTGACCTTAGACTAGGTTTGAGCATTAAGTGTTTCGATATGAATTTTATTGCCCTCGTAGCTAGGTTTGACTTTTGGTAAGGCTTGTTTTTTATAGTGTAGCTAGTGTTTGGGTTTGAGGTCGTGTGGCTTGATGTAGCCATAGGTATGATGTGGTTCGGCTCGATTGTTGATTGAGATTTATGGATTTGGATATTAGGATTCAATCTTAGAAATTTATCTCCCCTACTTGATCTTTAGTTGCCTATGATTATTTAGTTGTATATTGGTGACTACCTTATTGGACTATAGCTATTCTATATTGTGGGTCCGAGGCCTTGTTCGAGGAGCAGTTGGAACCCAAGTTAGTTCTCTCGGTCTGCCTATTTATAGAGATAGTAGTTTGATTTTCTGGCCTTGTGTCTCTTATTTTGATACTGGAATGTCATGCATTGCTTTGATTGCTTTCATACTAATTGTGTGGTACGTTCTCGGTTCATGCATTGGCTCATCATTCATGCACAGAGAGAGTTTTTCATATTGTTGGTATGGAATTAGCTCAAACGAGTTTTAATGGGACTTATACCACCTAGATCAAATGAGTGTTGGACTCTAATACTTCTGAGTTGAGGACGTGCTCTGTTCTACTTGAGATTGTCGACGCGTCTAGAATGATCTCAATTTTTATGATTTGACTAGCTCGTCGATGCCCTTTCTTCATTTATATCGCTACTATTATTCTTCCAATATCACCGATGGAGATGATGATAATAAGTCCTGGTTTGGGCCCAGGCAGTGTATACGGGTTACCTGCGCCCTCATGAAACTTTTACGTTGTGAGTACCATTGTACCAGGTAGAGGTGTTGCACAGGTCCTACCTTGCTAGCTAGGCAGGGGTAGGTCTATACACTTGTGGATACGCATTATGGAGAGGCTTCATGCATATCTTCCATTCACATGCATCGCCATCGCTAGTATATTTTTTTTTGTTTGATCCCCTGTTAGTATGGGATGCCGGTTAGGGTTTTGCTTGCTGATTGTAATGCCCTTAGTATGGGATGCCAATTAGTTATTGTTTGATCATATATATACTTCATTGTGTTGAACTGTTAGTGACTTGTTCCTTCTCTGATTGAATATGCAACCCTTCTAGGTTAGGTTGGATTAGTTCCTAGGTTGCTAGGATGTTCATAGATTCTTGATGTTTTTCTACTACTTATTCCTTGCCAAGTAAACTCTATAGCATACCTTTCTTGCTAGCAGATGGTAGACCAATTTCTCCCAAGTACGCTTTGCCTCGTCTTCTTCGTCTCGTATATCTTGATCATTATTTGTTTTATCTATTATCTTGTTACTTGTGTTATACTTTCCATATTAATATGTTATTTATACTTGCCTTGTTTGTAGAGCTTTGTCGGCCTATGCCTATTGGGTACCATTCATTTGGTCCTCATACTACACTTCTGCCCCTTGCAGATCGTAATGTGAGTCCCTGCTGTTGATTTTCTTTCGTGTAGAGTTGTTATGGATCTCGGAGATTAGAGTGAGCTCCAGGAGTCCGGACTTGCCAATATCCATCTTCTTGTTGTTTAGGCTAGTCTTTATTTTGTATTCAAAGATAGGATGTACCCTTATTTATTTATTTTTCAGAAAGATAATGTTGTATTCCTCAGCATTAATGATATGCCGGAGACCTCCAAAAATTGGTTCCAACAAGAGAAAAATAAAACAACAAAAAAGCTAATAGATTACATAGAGCCTATAAAATCTAAAATTTGTGCAGCTTTTTCTATCCCTTCTTCTTTACACCAAAAATAAAAAGTAGTCAAGCAGTTCCATTTGACTTTCTCAATTGAATTAGCCTGGTTTTGAAAGCATCAGCTACTTCTTTCTTTCCAGATAGACCAACAAATGCATGATGGTATTATACTCAACCATGTTTTCTTACATTTTCTCCCCCTTCTACTGATCCAACAACTAAGCAGATTTGTTGTATGTTCAGGCATAATCCATTCTATATGAGTTAGTCCCAGAAAAAGGTTCCACAATTGTGTTGTCACTCCACAATGGGGGAATAGATGGTTGTTGGTTTCCTCAACAACATTATAGAGACAGCACCAAGAGGCGATATGGCAACCTCTCCTTTTCAATTTCTCATGTGTGGAGTATGCTCTTTTGGCAACCAACCAAGAGAAACACCTTATCTTGGTTGGCACCTTGATCCTCCAAATCTATTTTCAGGGGCCGAGCACCTGGATACTCCTTCACATCCTTAATATATAGCTTGTTAACAGAAAGGCTTCCATCTCTAGAGTGTTTCCATCTGATAGAATCTTTTCCTGTC
>JBCEWC010018957.1:0-11680 GCA_038996855.1 Solanum aculeatissimum
CTGGAATAGCTCAGTTGGTTAGAGCGTGTGGCTGTTAACCACAAGGTCGGAGGTTCAAGCCCTCCTTCTAGCGTTTATTTTACATGGGAGAGATTACGAGTTTATTTTTGTTGTCATATTATTCTGTAGAAAAAAAATGAAAGGGAAAAGTTGTTTAAATTTTTTTCTTCTTTTAATGCTTCTTGGAATGATGTACAGATTCAAGAAATAATAACAACATGAATCCGCAAATTGCGCTTGCTCACTATGGTAGGAACTGATAATTTTCACATGTAAAACTTACTGAATTTGATCCTCAAATAATAATAACTAATTTCCAAAACATCTTGTCCTTTATTTTTATCAAGTATGGTACAAGAACTTGCTTGCTCAATATTTGATCACTGCCTGAATGTTTGCACATCTGAAAGTGTTGCATTTTCAGGTTGCAGACGTGTGGTCATGTGGGGTGACACTGTATGTGATGTTAGTTGGTGCATACCCCTTTGAGGTTCCTGAAGATCCTAGAAATTTCCGTAAAACTATCAGGGTGAGTTTGTTAATTCTTTAATTTGAATTTGAAGTTGAACTAAGTAAGCTTATATCCATAATGATAGTTCACAAATATCTCGATCAGCAGCTTACGAACTGTTTGTTTCAGTAAAATCCATAACCGATTATATACTTGTTGCGTATACATCACACTTTAGTTTCATTTACTGAACTTCCTAGCACGTTGATATCTTTAAAGGTTTTCAATCGAAGATTCCATATTGTGTAGGAAAGCATACGATTTAAATATCTTTATCACATTAGAAACAAGCTATCTTGTTTTGTATTAACCAAAATAATGACTCTCTGTCTCTGAGTGGTACAATGAATTACTAAACTGTGTATATACTAGATATTGGCTTAGCAGAAAGCCTGAAAGATCTCAATTGGGCGAGGATCACCATTTGAGAGATAAAGAAAACACCCCTGGTTCCTATAGAATTGGCCGAAAAACTTGATGGATGGCGAGAACAGAAGCTTCTGACCAGCAACCACAAAGAGTGGAGGGTATAATGCGGATCATACAAGAGGCGGAGATCTTTAGAGAAGGGTCAAAACCCAGGCAAGCGCCTGCAGGGGAAGCAACAGGCCCCGATGACGCAGAAGGTGACCTGGAATCTGAAATTGACACCAGTGGCAATTTCGTGGTTCATGTATGAGGATGTCATTGTAAACTAGAATGAAAACAATTATAGCATGCAATTCTCAGTTGCTTATAATGTACACAAAATTAAATGACAGAACCATGATCAGTTTCAGGTTTGCTAACTGTATGAGATGTACTTAACTAGCAAGTTATATATGTGTTTACTTTGTTTTGACAATGGACATGTCAGAGTATCTATACTAGCATCTTTCTTGATTTATAGTTTACTTGACTACTATCCTGGTGTTGGTGTTGAAGTGCATAGTCATCTCATGTTGAAAATTTGCCTGTTATATCATATTAAAGTGTGTGATCATCTCATTTAAAAGTTTAAATTGTTAAAAAGAGCGCACTCTTAATTATATTCTTAACAGTTGGTTGCTCAAAATTGTGTATTCAGTTAAAAGTACCTTGAAAATCAGCAAGGCTTCCTTTGGTGCTTTGCAGCGCCGTAGCAAAACGCAACCAGTCCAGTATTTGTCAAAATATATTAAGCTTCTCAAGTAAGCATTTATTTTGGTCATTAATTAGGCATATCTCATCGGCTATATATATATTTTTGTTTGTTGTATAAAATAAATATTTTAGATTGAGAAATTAATTTGTTTTTTCAGAGATAAATATTGAAGATTTCAAGTCTTTCTAGATATCAAAAGTAATGAACAATAATCGAAGTAAGTTAACCCATGACCATGAGAATGACTAGTTTAGTATTGCACGGACTATCTTTATATTATGTTTTGTATTGAAAAAAATGAAAAAAAGAAGTTATATAGAAGCAACTTTTTTATTTCCACATTATTGGTATCGCTTGAAGTAAGATTGGCATATCCTAGATTATATGTTTGACTTTGACACTTCAGTATTAGATATTGTCTATATTAACGTTTGTTTATTATGTTAACACAACCGGATCCGTGGCGCAATGGTAGCGCGTCTGACTCCAGATCAGAAGGTTGCGTGTTCGATTCACGTCGGGTTCAATTTCCCGAATTCATATCCGGAGCCATTTGTTTCTTTTATTTTTTCCTTTGTGTTTGTCTTGTCCCAACTGAACATTTTCGGTTTCCGTTTCGGTTCGATCGGTTATTTTTAAAAAATGATATCATTACAACTTTTTGGTATTTTATAATGTATAACTAAAATTAATTTTTTTAAAACTATCCAATCATATCGATTTCTCTTTGGTATCGGTACAGTTTGATTTTTTTATTTTTAAGTATCACTTCAAAATACACTATTATTAAAATATTTTTTGTAAATATGTTTTTGAAGAAACACTTTAATTCACCAAAAAGACCGGAATGTAAAATCTTCTTGCCATATTATTTGATCTAAACTTCACATAAGAATATTTGCATAGATTTTGTTATATTGTTTGATGAAGTTTCTGTTATACTATCTTTTAATTTGAAACCTACTTAATTAAAGATCAATTAAATGGCAATGACCTAAAATCATTCAATCGATGCCTAGGACTAGGTTATATTTATATTTGAAAATTTTTACAAAATATATTTATGTGTTAAATTTAACATGTTGATATATAAAATATATTTACATACATGTAAAGTTATTCGGTTCGGTTCGAATTTTTTTTAATTTTTTTATAAACTAAAAAGGTCATTTCAATTATTCGGGACATTTATAGATTAAAATAAAAATGCACAATTTTATTGAAAAAATAATAAAAATCAATTCGATATGATTAGGTTCAATCGACTTTTTATATTCTTTTGACACCCCTAATCGTCATAGTTGCAATGAATCGAAGTGGTTCCCTACTACCATAGAAATGATAACGAAGTTTATGCAGCCTATTGCAGGAAAGAAGCCATTGGATGCCCCCATAAAACTGCACGTAGTGGATGCACAACATTGATAGGATTTTCAATTGCCAAGAAAAAAAAAAAAAGACCGGACACAATTCGGGTCATTTGAACCCGACGTGAATCGAACACGCAACCTTCTGATCTGGAGTCAGACGCGCTACCATTGCGCCACGGATCCGGTTGTGCCATAATAACGTACAAATATTATATTTTATTGAGCAACCACATGAATAAAACTCACGTACATATCAGGATTCTCTTCTTTAACAAAATATATATAGTATATCATTTAGCATGTCAAAAATAATACATAAATTTTTAAAAAAGAAATATTACATAATGCCAATTAATGGAATTAGCAATAAGACATTCTCTTGTTTTTATTTTTTGTGTAAATTTAAAAGGATAATCATATACTATCGGATAATCATACACAATTACATGTTGTTCAATTATATTCAGGATGGAAGAAACAAACATTAGATAACAATAGTATTAGGTCATTTGATTTTTATACTCATTACTCATTTTATTTCATCTATATTACATATCCGCTGTGAAAATTATATCTTAAGAGTGATCATAATGAACTTAAACTTCACATTACCATTATTCATTTGTTAATCTAGCTCATTCAAGTCAAAGTACAATATTAGCATGATATTTTGCAATTGGCACTATGGAAATGAATAAATTCAAGCCACATGTACACGCCAACGCCATATTATCAATGTTCTTGAGCTTTAACAAATTCAACTGGATCCTTTGCTTTTTTTGCAACTATATGTATACATGCACACATAATTTAAGATATGCAAATATAATAAGATTAAACTTATTGTGAACCCACTAATTTTAAGAACCTGATTTTATATAATTTGCATAGAAAATAAAATAAATTGTGACGGATCAAAGTGAAGGTTCTGTTTATTTATTTTCTTCAAGAGGAAAAAGACAATCATAATCTCTTTATTGCTAATAAATAATCAATAATAACTCCACTATTTCACCACTGTAAATGAAATGATAATCCCACTCTCATCTTACATTTTGAACTAAACATTATTATCTCAACATATTCTTAGTTACAAAATTAATAGAGTCATCAGAGTTATGTTCATCGAATGGATCGGACTTATTTCAAAATTTAATAGGATTGTGCTATAAGACTTTCTTGGTCCTAATACACCTATTGAATGTAGGGCTTGAAAAATGTAGGTTAGATTAGCCTGTGGACTATACAAAAA
Source organism: Solanum aculeatissimum (assembly GCA_038996855.1). NCBI lineage: Eukaryota > Viridiplantae > Streptophyta > Magnoliopsida > Solanales > Solanaceae > Solanum > Solanum aculeatissimum. The sequence goes on from JBCEWC010018957.1 coordinate 4,257, forward strand.
ATAATTAAAAATAAAAAGATAAAACTAGTTTATTCGACATACTTTACTATCATATATACTAATTAAATCTCTAATTTTAAGTAATTACATATATTATCACTAACTAATAATTTTGTGTCATATACTAATGAAAATATATTCAGATACACACCTCTTTAAAATAGGTTTTATTAATTATCTATACATTTAAACGCTCCTAATTAACGCTGCAACGTCAATTTAATATTTTTTTCTCTCTCTCATCAACCTCCCCTAGTTCATTCACAAACAGCCCCCCCACCCCACCACATTTTTTTTCTCATTCTTTGTTTTCTCCATTAAACCTCTCAAATCGAATTTGGAACACACTACAAGAAAGCTGCTTAATTGTGGCGGACTTTTTGATCATTTGTGACAGTTTATGACCGTAACAAAAAAAAAAAGCGGCGTTTTTTGAAAAGTGCTATAATTAGCGTTGCCATAAGCATAACTTTGGCATTTTTTTGAAATATTCACGACGATCGCCACAAATTAAATTTTGAATTTGTAGGGGTTCTAAAGATAATGAATGACAATTTAGAATCTCTACAAAATGATATTAATATTTTCAAAAAAAATATATTGTGAGAGTTTATAAACCTCCACAATATGACACTTATATTTGAAAGAAAATATTGGGGGAGTTTATAAAATCCTCCACAATCTAATTATAATATTCCAAAATAATATATTGTTGGAGTCTATAAAACCCCGACAATATAATTTTAATTCTTCAGGAAAAAAATATGTAGGGATTTATGATCACTACAATATAATATTGATGTTTTTGGAGAAATTAATGGTAGTGGCAGTTCAATTTTGCCACTATTTGTTCTTATGACAGAAGTACTATCAAGGTTACTCAACCAACTTCCTTTTATTAATTAATTCAAAGGGTTTAATATGCCATTGCAAGCTCCTCCTATCACGCATCTTGCTTATGCAGATGATGTGGTGGTTTTCTCTTCTGCTAACAAGAAATCCCTAGAAGCTATTATTGGGAAACTTCAAGCTTATCAAAGATGTTCTGGTCAGCTGATTAACATTGATAAAAGCTATTTTTTGATCGATAAAAATGCCACTATAAATTAGATTTTGAGAATAAAAGATATTACTGGGTACAAGCATGAAAAATTTCCTTTAACTTATTTAGGATGCCCCTTGTACATTGATAGACAACTTACTACCTATTATGGGGACATGGTTGATAAAATCATTAAAAGAATTACAGGTTGGCATGGAAAACTTTTATCTCACGGGGGAAGATTTGTTCTGATTAAGCATGTGTTACAATCTCTTCTTATTCACCTATTGTCTGCTGTAGACCCCCCAAAAGTAAAAAGACATATGACTAGATTCTTTTGGGGTTCTTTAGAGGGTAAGCAAAAGTACCATTGGAGTGCTTGAGACAAGATGACGTATCCAATTGATGAAGGAGGCTTGGGACATTGGAATGCTTGGACAAGATGACGTATAAAGGAGGCTGAGACTTGAGAGACTTCAGGATGTCAGTGAAAGCTTGAATATGAAAAGATGGTGGAAGTTCTGAACCACATGGTCCTTATGGTCTAAATTTCTTAATGTTAAATATTGTAGGTTCACGTCCCCTGTTGCTAAAAAGATTATGCCTACTCAATCTCACATCTTGAAGAAAATGCTAAGAAGCAGAGATAAGATGGAAGAAAAGATCTTGTGGAAGATTAATAAAGGAAATTAGAACCTCTGATGGGATAATTGGACTAACATGGAAGCGGTAGTTCATATTATTCACATCCAAGACCCACTCATGAATTCTAAAGTTGTTGATATTATAAACAATGGGGTATGGAATATCGAACATATACATTTTCTAGAATTCTTAGTTGAGCACATTGTTTCTTTGGAAATATGAGTGCAAGACACAATTGATATTGCTATTTGGACTCCAAACAATAAAGGAACATTCTCAACTTCTACTACATGAAATCTAACAAGACAAAGAAAAGACAAGTCCCCTTTACTTATGACTCGATCATATTCTGTTTACTGTTATAGAATAACAAAGTTGTCAGTTCCTGAAATAGTTAAAGTCATTATACCTTGCTAAGAATGCACCCTTTTGTTAAAGGTAGGATAGTCAATGGCCTAGAATGCAAAACCTGACATAATTTGAGAGATTGAGGACCGATTTCTTCAAGTTTTATTTCCCTCTCATTCCATATATTGAGTAGTTCTTTTGAAGGGTTGTTCCAATTTTTCCAAGATTAACTAAACCAAGAAATCTTACACTTGTTCGTGAGATTTCAATAGATCTTATTAGGATTTGATATGTATGTTTGTCTTGGATATGGTGAAAGAAGGTTTATCTGTGATCTACATTAAAAGTGCAAAATAAAACTAGAAAAATCATAGAGTTGCAAACTTAGCAAAGTAAGTTTTCAGAGAAGTCATAGGGGTAATTGAACATGCTACCACCAGAAAGTGAGACACATTTTATTCAGAACTTATCCACTTTAAAAAGAAACAAAATAGAGAAAGATGAACACTAGATAGAAGAATAACAAGAAATAGTTAAGAAAGCAAAGTAACTTGCTTGTTATCTATCAGGAGTAGCTGCATATACTATGAGGTGTCTCTAAAGTGATCTCTCGAAAGACAAATTTCTCATTTACTGATTAGCCTACAAACATGGAAAGCAATTATGCTGATAAACTTGAAAGCAATATCCAAGCACCTACCCAACTATTAAATAACGTATCCTTTAAAATTACATTCAAAATGAAAAAAATATTCTAGTGTGTTTTCGATAAGGGATTTTACAGTTAAGGAAGATTGTAAGAGAATAAAAGAAAAATATTTGAACCTCATAGCCAAAATTGCAAGGCGTCAGCTGCTAATCTGTCAAATCCATCTGCTCGACAAATTGGACATTCCCTTTTTCCTTGGTTGCTAATGGTTGTTTTGAGAAGATAGTTAAACACCATAATTAACTTGGCTTGACTTACAATTATTTTATAAAATTGAAAGTCAAATCTTTAAAAGAAAATTTTTATTCTATCAAAGTTTAACCTTTCTCAAATTAATCAAGCATATTCATCTAATGATAGAAAATATATCAATATAGAGAAGTCCAATAAAAAAATAAATTAACTAACAATTTCCATTGGAAACATGAAGATAAAATTTCAACTTCAACTAAATTAGTCAAATCAAAAACTCATTGAATGCTAAATTTTAACAACATTCACTTCAAATTAGATTAAAAAATCACACGTAAGCACCAAAACATACTTCAAAAAGAACTGATAGTTTTAATGTTAATAAAAAACTCAGTCAGAAATTGCATCTGTTGCTAGGTTAATAACAACATTTGCCTCTATTATATCATCAATTATGTGATATGTAGCTAAAACTGCATAGTCATCACCATCAGCAAAAAATTATTCGAGTTCTTGCTCTTGGTATGGTTCATTCTCATATACGTCTTCTATCACCTCTCCCATATCATACAAATTTCTTGGCTTTAGATGCACAACAACACTCCAACTTTTATTGACAATATCATCCACATAGTATACTTGTTGTGCTTGAGATGATTCGATGTAAGGCTCAAGCTCTTCACATTCATCAGTGTGAATCAATTTACCAAAATTAACAAAATTAAGATTCCAACGATCCTTTTACACCCTCTATCTTGAGTAGTATCAACCAATTTACATTTGAAAAGAACAACCTTGAATCATCCATTATAGTTAATCTCAATAATATCTTCTAACTTCCCATAATATGGTAACTCCGCTTGCCTTAAATTTCCATCAGAATTACTAGCAATACATGATGTTTGAGAGGTTAAGAAAACTCCACTATTCTGTATTTTCAAGCCTTCTTCTCGAGCCAAAGTTTAAAATTTAGACCCATTTATGTTATATGCAGTGAAGCTTCTTGCATTTACAGATGGACCCCGTGCTAAAATTTTTAGATCAATAGACATTATATCTATTGTGTCTGGATTCATAATCTAAATAAAAAGGCTTAGTCAAATTTACTTATCAAATCAAATATAAATAATAAGAAATAACTGTTTACTAACTCACTTTTGGAATCAATCAATAAATTCTTTATATAACTCTCCTCTCTATCTCTGTAGGTGAAGGTTTTCTTCCCCTTGAACTCCTCTTTGTATTTTACCTCTCCACGGGAAACATGTTTCGATAAAGTACCAGACCTCCAATATTTGCTTCCTCTACTAGATGAACAGATAAATGAATCATTACTGTAAAAAAATGATGAAGAAAATAGCATCTCTAAGTGACAAAGTGTGATTATAATGCGCTTCTGGAGAATATCAAGCTCTGAAACATTCAATATTTTGCTAGACAGGGCTCTAAAAAGTTAGCAAAATTCTACCAAAACAATAACTACATGATCTGGCAATACATTGCAAATTGTCAATGGTAGAAATTGCTCTAAAATTATATGACTTTCATGACTTTTCAACCCCAGAATTTTATTTTGTACCAAATCAACACAGTTGGAAATGTTACTAAAGTAACCATCTGGTACTTTAATATTCTTCACAGTTATAAGAAATAAATTTTTCGTGTCCACCTTCTTTTTGACATCAGTCATAAGTGAAAACACAACAAGGCTATATGATCCATTATCCTTCAGTCGAAGATCACACCTTATGCCCATTTCTCTTAGATCCTTTCGGGCATTATCGTTATCTTTTGATTTTGATTTATCATGGAGCAACATATATATAATATTGTCACATATATTCTTTTTAATATGCATAAAATCTAGGTTATGATGCAACAAGTTGGACTTCCAATAAGGAAGTTCAAAGAATATACTTCTCTTGTTCTATTGTTTAGTTACTCATCTAGATCTTTTGCTTTGGCCAACCAACTCGGCTCCTATACCTACCTCAATTTGTCTCAAAATATTATATCCTAATATTTTTATTGGTGGATTTATCTCCTCTATACTTCCATTGAAGTGTGCTTTATTGAACTTAAACCTATGATTTCTTCTAAGAAAACATTGATGATCCATAAAACATCATTTTTTACTATGACAAAGACAACAAGGTTCCGAATCAAAGTTACAAGTTAAGCAAGCAAAATTAGTATGCGTATTCCATCTAGATAGGATACCTAATCCAAAAAAGCTACTAATTGTCCACATAAGAGCTGCTCGTATTCTAAAAATTTTATTCAATGATGAATCAAACGTTTCAATACCATCATTCCATAAATCACACAATTCTTTCACAAACGGCTACAAGTACACATCTATATTATTTCCAGGCATTTGCTTTCCTGGAATGATCATTGATAAGATGAAAGATGTGTGCTTCATACACATCCAAGGAGGAAGGTTGTATGGAATCAAGAAGACTGGACAAATACTGTAGGTAGTACTCATTGTTCAAAGGGATTGAAACTATCGCTAGCAAGTCCCAATCGAACGTTTTGAGGGTCGAAAGTAAATTCAGGATGAGTTCGATCAAATATCTTCCATGCCTCACCATCCCTTAGATGCCTCATCAACCTATCTAAGTTGTTATCCAATACATGTCATCTCATATGCTCAGCAGTCTTGCAACACATAAATAACCTTTTCAACCTTGGTGTCAACGCAAAGTAATGTAAAACCTTTGCGGGTTACTTTTTTTCTTATTAGGATTTCATTTAGATGTACCACAATGCTTACATGCTTCCAATTCAGAATCACCTTCTCAGAATAACATACAATGATTTGGACACACTGGTATCTTGTTGTAGTCAAGGCCAAATTTGCTAATTATTTTCTTGGCCTCATAAAAAGGAGGTAACTTCGCATCTTCAAATGCACCTCTCAACAAATCTAGTATCATGGTCATTGTCTTGTCACTTAATCGACAATACACCTTTATATGATACAATTTTATCAAAAATTCTACCTTTGTGTACTTGATCCCTTTATACAATATTTCATTTTCATCTTTGAGAAAGCCATGAAAGTCATTAGTATCCTCTCTATGCCCCTCATTTGGTATTTCAGTTGAATCCAATGGTTGAGTTATCCCAACATCAGCTGCTTGCTGCCTATACAACCCAAATGTGTCACTAATGATTGTTTCTATTGAATTTTTTGGATGAAACATCTCTTGCATTACAATTCTATCTCCAGAAGACTCTAATACCTTTTTCTCACCATGAATATTCCAAATGACATAATTTTAAGGAAAGGACTTGCAAATCAAATGATCTTCCACTTCCTCTCTAGTTTTTCACTTGCCAAAACAACACACAGGACATGGGCATCTGATTGTATCTTCCACAGTCGCATTCTTAAATGTAAAATAAATTTTTTTACCCAAATCAAGTAAGTATTCACTTGAGGTTTGTGACTCTTCAATCCATGATTTATCCATTGATAAGTAATAAATAAATTAACGTGAATAGTTTAGAGTATACCTCCAAAATAAATTCCCAAAGTGCAGGAATGCCTTTAAATTTAATTGTACTTGCAATCTACTCCAAAAATTTCAAATTTTTCTTTCAAACCAAATGAATTCCACAAATTGACAGAGGATAGAAGAATCTATGAAGAATCCCCACAAAGGACTTCTTGTATACCTATCTATTTATTTGTTTATAGTGGAGGATGGGATAAGCAATAGAGAAAGGAACTTGAAATCAAGAAAACCTAACTAAGAAAGGATTGGGATAGTTTTATGGTTGTGCGTTGTATATGTGGAGAGAGAATTTGTGCCTAAATCTGCTGAACCGTATATGCTTGTAATTGTTTTAGTTCATATAAATAAAAGTTTTAAACTAATTTATGAAAATTATTGTAATTATTGATAATATGAATTTTCCACTCTTATGATAAAGAAAATCTTACCAAAAAGGACCCAGGTTCTTTTTATGTGTAGGTTTGAAATTGGAAAAAAAGTTTAGGAATTAAAAATATGCAACTAAAAGTTAAATGATATCATTAAGTAATACATTTAAGGTTGCGTGTAAAATTTTAAAAATCAAATTATCGAACTGAATCAAAATTTTTGATAATTAAATATTTGGTATGATATTCGGGAGTAAATTTTTAAAAATACGATATTGAAGTTTGTGTTTGGTATGAGACATTTGTACCATTTGGTATTTGGTATTTTTTGAATACCGAATTATTGAGTTATTTATTTAATGAAGATCATATATCAACATATAGTTCATTACTGTTAGTATAAGCCCAAAATTAAACATAAACAATCCAAATATGTATGTATTTTACTTGAGTCAATTTACCTATTTTGGCGTCTTCTTACTTGTTGATCTTTTTTATATCGTGCCTCCACATAGAAAAATCGAAATCGTTGGAGCAAGTACTAACTTTGTAATACAATTGGATACAACCTCGATACGATATTACCGAATATC
>JBCEWC010018959.1:0-11678 GCA_038996855.1 Solanum aculeatissimum
ATTCAAGGGGGAGTGTTATAAACATATTTAATTTGTAGTGAATGTCTATTATTTGGTTTTCTTTAATAGTTAGGAATTATATTTGGAAACCAAATCAGTTTTTTTCTTATAGGTATAAGGGTTTTTCCCTATAAATATAAGGGTGTCATTCATTGTAATATAGATATCTGAACATCTGAATACAATTGAATGTTATTCAAGAGCAATAAGAAATCTTCTCTCTACTTTCTTGTTCTTTTACTTTATAATTTCATAACATATTGTTGTAACATTAGATTTTTTAAGGTTTTTTTTAAAAAGATTTATTTCCCATAATTTATTAAATAAAAATTATATACCTTCTTCATGGCCTTAGAATTTAAAAAAAAAACTATAGTAAAATTACTAGTTTATTTTTTTACTTCGCCTCTTTGCTGGACCGCCGACGCGAACACAGTCGTCTCTGAACAGGACCAGGAAACAAAACAAAAGCGAGTCTGAATGGGTATACTTAGTCGTGGAGCATTCCGAATAATTAGATTTTTCACATATTTTGTCCAAACAAAAATAACATCTTTCTTTATAATCCCAAAACAAACTTTAAGAAAAAATTATAAGATTTTTTTTTTGTAAAAAAAGAATTGAGGATGGGGGTTTCTTTTATTCCATAAGAAAATGAAATATATATATATAAAGGATTGTTAGTTCCACGGGTATAAGTAAGTCAAAAAAGTGAATAAAAAATATTTTTTGGACCCAAACGTGAATGACAGGGGCGTTTTAGGCCCAGTAGGTGGATAGAAGATATTTTTATACCATTTTTAATAGTTCAATAGGTGGATAAAAAAGATTTTTATACCATTTTCCAATAGTTCAAAGACATTTAAGTCCTTTTTCGAAAAAGAAAAAAAAGGAGGAGAGGGTATGTTAGATAAAAGGATTTGTTGTTCCTAGAGAAAAACAACATTTTATTACTAGTTAAGAGAGTAGATGAGCAAGGAGCCAGCCAAGTATATACTGTACATTCTCTGTATGAATTAATGAAAGGCTAGTGTTATTAAGTGCTGGGTAGTTGTATCATATTTAATAATATGATTATAATATTTACCATTCTTATTTTAATTGTTTGGGTCCATCATACGCTGGGATCTGTACACATCCTTTAATTTATACCATTCATCCTTTATATTTCATTAATTTCTTCCTTGTCCTTTATTAATTAATCATTTTTATTCAAAAAATTATTTTGACATAAAAGTAGATAACCGTTTCACTTTTTTTTTTCTTTTTGTGTGTGAATTTGCTTTGCATTAATTTTAGTATTTGGACTTGTAAGGGACAACTCATGATGTCCATATTAATTTATCATGCAATTAATATTGAGCAGACTCCATACAATAATTGTCCTAATTTTACTATTTTGCGTTGAATGAAAATGTAGAAAAAGAAATTAAATTTTTTTATCAAAAAATCAAAAAAAGGTGTTTTTTTTCCTTTTAATTTGTTTTCTTTGAAAAAGACTTATCATGATGAACCTTATTGCACGTACCAAATTTGTATCGGTCCGCTTCTTTTTTTTTTATTTCAAAATAATTTGAGTGAAATAGAATTCTTGAATTTTCGTTATTGCAATAAGTTTCTTAAAGACGAACCCTTTAATTATTTTACTATTTTTGCCCTAAAGTAAGGGATTCGCTCCGACCCACCGGCCACGCTACTAAGAATTGCCAAATTTATAATTTTATAAATAAATTCATATAATACGAATTCTGTCCTCCAACAACGACTAAACGTTATGTAAAATGAACATACCATCAAGATTTTCAAATTATGACTAAACAAATTTGAACAATAAAAAGTATTTTTCTTGAAATGACTTAACTTACTCTCACAAGAGATCCAAAAGGAAGCTGGCAAACCCTTGTTAGTGCTTTATTTTGTAGCAAAGACATTGAAGAAATTAAAAGCATTGTAAATTTTGTTTTGTCCCTAAACGTTCATACATATGAGGCAATCTTGGTATCAAAACAACATTTTTACAAGGAAATTAAGTAGAAGAAAAGAGAAAATAAATAGAATTAGCACACAAATCTGTTTTTGCAATATTAAATTATTAAAACTGTAACAGATTAAACACCAAGATTTTCCTTCCTCTGGCAAAATCAACATAAGCTAATCACATATAGCTCAGTATAGGCTTAAATTTTTTTTTACAAGTAAACTGACCCAAAAAAAAAAAAACTAAATAGCATGGGATTAAAACAAATTATTACTAAAAATAAACTTTCTAACATACTTTGTACAAAATTGAAATTGGTGAATGAAACTAAATCTTGAATCACCAATTAATAAAATACCAATGAAAACTAACGAAAAAAATTAAGATTACTATACCTCTAACGGGATAATACATTAGTCCTCACCAAACAAGAAATAAAAGGAAAACCGTTGTACAAACCCTCCCATGCATCGCGATAAAGATCTCTTATATGCAGTTTTACCTTATATTTCATGTATCAGAGGTACATATATAATAATTTTCAAGTCTTCCTTTTTCTGTTGTGAAGAGGATTTGGTCCGGTAGGAACTCTCCTCTTGTCAGACTCAAAATCTCTAGCAATTGTTGGCGCACTCGCCTGAAAATTAAGTTGTTGTCTTCGCGTAGATGATGCGTATGGACCGGAAAATAGGGCCGGTGGTGGCTGCCGGATGGCGTGAAGAGGAGAGACAGTGATGGAGAGGAGGAGGAAGAAGAAGAAAATGAGATGACAGAGACTATTCATGGTTAAAAGAATGTTGTTGTGTTAAAGTATGTAGAAAAAAGTTGGAATTTGGTGGATTATATATATGGCCAAGGTTGGTCCAAGAAAATGAAGATCGAATAAATACATAAAATTCCGTGCCTTCATAAGTGTTTTGACATTGAGTTTTCACACGTACGGTTGGTCTTTTTCTTTTGGTTTTCTACTCGGCTATTTCATATTTAAGGCTTGATTAAATTTAAATTTACAATATGAATATAATTTTTTTTCTATTCTTAATATAATGAAAAGAAGTATTTTTTTGTATAACGATCGATTTAATATAATTGTATCACTATCTAATTTATTTTTCCTTATATTATTCTTATTTATTATTTAATAATCATATTTTCTTGTATCCCCTAACCCTATTTTTTTTCTTTATAATAAATTTATTTTTCAAACTGTGTGTAATTATGAAACGACGAAAAACGATATCAAATTGTTATATTGTATTAATTAAATTGTTTCAATACAATAACAACACAATAGAATACACTATTATGGAACAATATGGAACGCATCGAAACAATTGTTTACTATTTTAGCGTACTACCACAATTAAACATTAAGAGCAATATAATAAAATTATTATTTTATTTGTTATTTTAAAAAGTATGCTAAATTAAACATGAATAAATAAACTTAAATAGAAGGAATAATTATTTTGAATGATTGTGTTTTATTTTCCTTTGAGACAATTAAGATTATAATCTAATGTTCCTATCGAACAAAATAAAAAGAAAATAGAATTTAATGGGCCGGTTACGTTTTGTGAGTGGAAAAAACTTGGCGCTTTGGGAAACTTGGAGGGGAAGTGAAGGTTTTGTAATATCACTTTAATCACTTAAATAAGGTAATTATTATCTTGACTTTCATTTTCATATACTCCCCAGTTCACTTTTATATCGTCGCTATTTTGCTTTTTGAGGTAAAATTTGATTAAACTTCAAAGTTAAATTGAAGTAATTAAATTTAATATCTAAAATATAAAATTCAGATGGTTGAAAACTATACAAAAAATCTTATAAGTTATAACTTTTTATCATATTAATATAATAAAAGAATACATCTTAAATATTGATCAAAATTCATATAGCTAAAATTGAACCGAGGAAATAGTAATCATTTTTCTTAAGACTATTTATTAAAAGTTGTTGATATACGCGTCGAGGGGCATTTTGGACATAAAGTGGTCAAAGTCAAATGCCGACGCACTCATTAGTGATTAATTAATATCATAAATTACTTGATTTTGTGGAAATTAGTAGGACAACCATCAATAAGGTGGAATACTTAGAATGAGAATAAGAAAATTGAATAAAACCAGGGCAATGGGAACCCTTGGAATTGTGATTCATACGGCAGCTAGTGGTTGGTGTTTGGATCATTTAGATTGGAGATAAAAAAATTTGAATTGGAAAAATTACAATTAAGTGAGACTGTGATGGTTTTAATATGTGCAGAGAAAAAGTGTTGTTGCTTCTGTTAGGAGGTGCAAGAGATTGGATGTAAAGGTTACGCGGAGGGGTAGAGGTAGATCAAAAAAGTATTGGAGGAGGGGATTAGACAGGATATGACGCAACTTCATATCACCGAGGACATGACCTTAGATAGAAGAGAGTGGGTCGCGTATTAGGGTAGAAGGTTAGACGACTAGTAGGGGTATGATGATGTTTGACCTTGTGATATAGTAGGTTAATAGAGGTAGTCATTGTAAACATTGAAAGTTTGTAAGACTTTACAAAAATAATCTTATTTCAGTTAGGGTTTTTGGAAGGCTACTCTACCCTAAACTCTAATACATATTTATATAAAGAATATTATATATATTCCTTTGAAAAGATATCTCAAATATCCTATAAATTATAGAGATATTCATAAAAAGGTCAAAATTATCCTACGTTCGAGAAATACACCACTAACGACCCTCGAATCACAGAGAAATATTAGAAGAGAAGAATGAGGGAAGGAACAGATTTGTATTCACATTGTTTATGAATAGAATTATGTTTCTTCATATTTTATTTGTGATTGTAATTTATTTTCTATCACATTAAAATTTATTGTAAACAGTCGTGTCTTTATATATTTGGTTGTTCTTGTCCGTCATTCATTTTGTTATTTTTATTATCTTTACAAATTATCATTTGCTTTCCATTCTAGTCATTTGGTTTCATATCTAGTATTTTCTGCTTTTGGGGATAATATTTTTGAGATGAGGATATTTCGAAACTGTCTCTCTCTCTCTGTATGAGATACTGGTAAATTTTACGTATATTTTACCCTCCCTATACTTTACTTATAGGATTTCACTAAGTATATTGTTGTCGTAGAAATTACAATTAAAATAAGATCAATTGAATTGCAATTTTTGAACGGGCAAGGACACAAGTGGCTTTAGATCAAAACATTTGGCATGAATCAGGCCATAAAATGTCAATTGACATTTAATGACAAAATTTTTTTTTCAAAATTGTTTTTATTTTTTAAATAAAAAAGCATTTTTTGTTATATATTAAAATGTGAGTTGCACCAGCCACAAATGTATATTACTCTCTCTGTCTCATTTTAGTTGTCATGAATTTTATTTTTAGAGTCAAACTATGTAGAGTTTGACTAACATTATAACATATATTATTTCATCATATTGATACGAAAAGAAGATACAATTAATAACACTTTTCTTGTAATTTTTAAATATCTAAATTTAATTTTAAAATATCAAATTAATTTAATCTAATTTAATTTTAAAAATTAGTCAAATTAATTTTCAAAAAACGCAACATGACAACTAAAAGAAACATAACATAATATTCAAAAAAAGAAGAAGCAATAATGATAACCAACTAATATTTAACTAAAGCACAATAAATAATGAGTAGCAAATGTCTTAAAGACAAAAAACTATGAAAAAAATGCGTATAAATGGAGAAACAGGTACAATACACCAAGTCTATCCTGCTAAGAACTTAGACAATATTCAACCTAACTCGCAATCTTTATAATCTCATATTTAAGGTCATGTTCTCAAAAAATTAAAGTCACATCATATTATGTCTAATCACCTTTCTTCAATAATTGATCAGCCTATCGTTGCCTTTCCTAAAACCCACTATGGCCAATCTTTCACGCCCACTTACTTGGGGCCTCTAAACACCTCCTCTTTACAATATGCTCAAATCATTTCATTCTCACTTTCTTTATCTTGTCCACCACAGAGGCTGCTCTCATTTTGTCTCAAATATATATCTTCATTCTTAATCCTATCTCTCCTAGTATGTCCATACATCTACCTTAACATCCTTATTTTCATTATTCTTTATTTTTTGTACATGAGAATTATTAACTGGTCAACACTTTATCCCATCTAACATAATCGACCTAACCAACATTTGTAGAACTTTTCTTTAAGTTTATGGTAGTGCATTCTTATAATCACACACAAGCATTTATGTCATTCACCTTGTATTACCAACGATCTTTACATTGCCCTGAATTAAAAATACAAAATTAAATACTTGAAACTATTTCTCTAATTAGGAATGACTTTTGTATCTAGTCTCACTATTACATCACCTTCATATGACATGTAACTGAACTTGCACTTTGAATACTCAATTTTGATCTTGCTCAACTTGAACCCCTTAGACTTTAAAGTCTTTCTCCAAACCTCAATCTAGTGTTAACCCAACCACGACTCTCATCAATCATTATTATGTTGTCCACAAATAACATACACGTATAACACTTCACCTTGGATACGCCACCCTAGTTTCCATTACCAAGGAAAAGAAATGAACTAAGAGTCAATCCTTGGTGCAGTCTTATCACGATTGTAAAGTTGAATGAATCTCTTCTCACTATTCATTGAGTCTTAACTCCATCTTACATGCTTTTAATCGCCCTAGTGTATAGCCTCCAAGCATCTTTATATGATCTCCCTTGAAATTTTGTCTTACGTCTTTTCTAAATTAATGAACACCATATGTAAATTTTTCTTCCTTTCTCGATACTGCTTCACAAGTTTCCTCTTGAGATGAATGACTCATGTAATAGAATGCCTTGACATGAATTCAACCTGATTCTTGGAAATAGACACACTCTTTCGCATCCTCAACTCTACAACTCTCTTACATACTTTCATAATATGGCTCAACAAGGTGATTCCCCTATAATTATTGCGATTTTAGATATTACCATTATTCTTATACAATAAAATCATATCGTACTCCGCCTATATATATTCTTCAAACATTTTTTATCATCTTAAAAATAACATTAAATAACTCAATCAATTAGTCCAAATACACTTTGCCTATGTTCTTCCAAAATTCCATCAGAATCGAATTATCTGGCCCAATCACCCTACCCTTGCACATCCTATGAAGAACACCTTTGACCACCTTAATCTTTATACACCTATAACATTCAAAATTCTAATGACTTTTAAAGTTTCCAAATCATTCAGAACAATACCTCCTCTTTGTTCAAGAATTTATGGGAATATGTCTATCATTTCCACTTAATGAGTGTCTTCAAAATTAGAGCCAACCCATCTAGCAAAATCCATTTATATATTACTAATAAACTACCATCTTATCCATTATCTTTTAATTTCTTCTTAGGGATTATTCAGTATGATGTGAAATGTTCCTTATGGGGATATTTTTTTACAAGTCATGATGGTATCAAATTAGAATGTTGCACCTACTAATTTTCTATTTGTTGGTTTGATAGATTTTGTAGTTTACTCATCACTATTTCAACCAATACACACTTCTAAGGTGAATTAAATAGTCACTTTTTTTTTTTAACTAAAAGAATTTAAAAGCTTAAACAAAAAAACTGAGAGGAACAAACTCTGGAACACCTAGTTATTTTTGTTTAATTTAACAAAATATTATGAGTTATACACTAATTTAATAAATATATGTCACATATTTTTATATAAATTATTTTTAGCTAATTATATAGTAGTTAATTCATGGATATTTTCACCTCATATATTGTTAATCATGGTAAATTAATGCAGTTTGATACCAAACATCAGGTGTGTGTATATACTCCTTCTGTTCCATATTATATGGACACTTTTTATTTTATACATTTATTAAGAAATTATTAATGCACTAATGAACTTTAGCATTTTATCCTTAATTTATATCAATGTACATTAAATTAAGTTAGAAAAAATCATTAATACACTAATTGATGGTAGGGGTAAAATAGAAAAAAAAATTAATTCTATCCTAATTTAGTAAATGCCCATATAATATGAGACAAATATTTATAGAAAGATGTTCATATAATATGAGACGTTATTTCAATCAAAGTATTCATCCCCTCTTTAGAAAATCTTGAAATAAGTACATAAACATAATTATTACTATCATTGAACGTGTTAATCATCCTGAAATTCTGATGATTTCAAACTCAGAATACTAGTACTCCCTTCATCGATCCTATATTAGTTATCATGTTTGAATTCTCGAGAGCCAATATAATTAATCTTTAAAGTTAAATTAGATTAAAATAATTTAATATTTAAAAATTATAATTTAAATATTTAAAAATTATACAAAAGTACAATAAATTGTAATTTTTCTCATATCAATATAATAAAAAAAAATCAAATACTGATCTAAATTTACATAATTTGATTTTTATAAAATGGAACATGACAAGTATTTTAGATAGAGGAAATAATAGTTAGTCCAAGGGAAAAACTACCCGAACGCATGAATAAAACTATATTTATTTGAATAAAAAAACCTATGGACACCATCAGTTGTTTCATATTACTAGATAAATTATTATGAAATATAATTGACGGTGTCCATAAGAGTTTGTGGAAAGAAAGAAACAGAGAAAATTTCTTCTTTTTCTAATTAGTTTTTACAATAATTCACAAGACTTAATGACTGCTTAACTAAAGAATAATAAGAAAATGTAATTACAATTCAAACTTGTGATGATAATGTTTGAATTGTGATCACTTCCCTTACTGTAACTTATTCTCTTGAAAAATCACTATAGTATTTTAAAATCATAATGAATGAAATGATAATATATTATATATGTAATTAATACTCTATCAAACAAGAAAACTTCAAAATTTTATTATATTGGTAAGACTTTTACATAAAAGAGAACTCTAGAACTTTAGTGTATGGTGCTAGTATTTTGCACATATTATGTTAGAGCTTATTCACCTCTAAAGAGTTTTTTCAACTCCAACATTGTGACTCAGAATGGAAGTGTTTAAAAGCTATTTTAGTGTAGATACACTTAAATTAGTCAATTTAAACAAAATCTTAGGAATAATTTTGTTCAAATTTTATTTTTGCCTTAAAAATAACTACTCTTAACAAAATTCACATGTACAAACAATATAAAACCCAATAGTTTAGAGCCTATACCTTTCGTGAGTTTTTGAAATTACATTTGTGTTAGATTTTGGTCCCTAGATACATATATCTGGCGCATCTATATATATATATATCCAAGTGGATTTCAGATTCATTCTATCCAAGTGGATTCCCATGTATTTGACTCTCTTGCTCTCGCCTTTCTCCCTATGTATCTGTATTTTAAAATGTATTTGATGTTCCAGATACATATATCTAGTGTGATTTTGCATGTATTTGGATCTCTCACTCGCCTTCCTCCTATCTCGATCTCTCACTATTTTCCTCTCTTGCTCGCCTCTTTTCAAATATATATTTATATTTCAGAGTGTATTTGATAGAAAAATACATGTATCTAGGTGTATTTAACTTGAAATCTGGTATGAATTAATTAGTGAGATCATATGTAATTATTTCAAATTATATGAAAGTAAATATGGTAGAAATATTTGTATAATTAAGTAGTTTTTTCCAATTAAAATAGCAGCTAAATATTAACAAGCGGGAAAAAAAACATACTTCCTCTGTCCAATGATAATTGTCTATATTATTGACTTGGCAGAGGGATTAAAAAATTAAACAGTAAATGATAGGGATAATTTTACTAAATTATATATCCTTTGAATATAATAAATATAATGTCTTGAAAATATAATAGCAAAATAATTATAATTAATGATAAGGGTAAAAAGAACTAAGTATAAAATTATCTTTTAATTTCATAAAGTGGACAAATATTATTCGACATCTATTTTTAGTATAGTGAACAAGTAAAGATGGACGGGAGAGTATCAACAAGCTAATTTTCTTGCTTAATTTGGGATGGCTTATTGGGCTTGGACATTAGGCTTCAACCTCTTATATAGATATATTCATATAATAAGAAAATATTAATAATCTATAGCAATTGGGAGTGTGCATCGGTTGGTTTGGTTTGATTTTATTTATTATTGATTCGATTTATTGATTTTCAATTTTTAAATATGCTAAACCAATGACAAATCAATAATATATTTTTATTAATTCTCGATTTATCAATTTTTGGTCGTTAACGGTATGACTTTCAATTGACCCAATAAGAAAATGCTCATAAAATAATTATATAACTTCTTTAACAATGTTGACGCGATACAATAAAAAAATATGATACAGTGAAACAAGCAAATCAATTGTAAATGACAAAATGTCTTTGAAAACAAGAGTGAGACAGATAAGAAATTATAAAAATGATGAAAATGTCTATTTTATCGAGTTTTACAACATTCGTCTAATTTAATAAAATAGGTTTCATGAATACATAAATCCACCTCTAACTGAACACTGTAATCGAACATCTAAATCAATAGGAAGTGAACAAAGTATTTATTCAGTACCAAAGTTTAACAATATGCATGTACTATTTGGCCTCATATTCTAATTTATTTCCTTGACAAAAAGCTTATGCACTAGAAATCAAGCAAATACATGACTTACGAGTATTGATATAGTGTCAAGTGATGTTAAATTGTTAATAGTTAATATTTATAAAAGACTAAAGTAGTAAATTACTATAGTCTTAATGGGTTATCGATTTACCCAATAACCTAATACTAAAAATTGAAACTAAATCGATAACGCGATATTTTTTTTAATAAAATTATTAAAAATTCATTAGTCCAATTGTTGACATCCCGAAGGCGCAACGTCGTGACAACTCGCTAGAAAAAATAAATTAATAAAAAATTTAAAAGAAAAAATAATAATTTAATATTTTAGAGTCGCCACCTAATTTTAAGGATAATTAGGAAACCAATTAATTATTTACAAAAATATAATCTGCGAACCAAAAATTCTGAGTAAGGGGTTCAAGTTATTCTGAAGGGAAGGTATTAGCATCCTTCAGAATCCACAACTGTGGGTTCCGACTGAACTCATTTTTTCAAATTGAGGAGACAAACAATATATCACAAGTATAATAAACATGAAATATACATAAAGAATAAAATAAATAATAATATGAAAACGTCAATAATATATACAATAATGAATAAATAAAGAATAAATTAATTTAAATTAAATTTGTCCGTCTTTTGAATGGGAGGCCTCAAAATCCGACGGATAGATTCGTCATTGGCCACTTCTAACAAATATTGTGCGTAACTTAAAACTAGCATTTTTTGAATTTTAACGTGTAACAAATATTAAACTAAACTAAAATTTGTTTGTCTTTTTTAATGGAAAGGCCTCGAAATCCGACGGATAGATTCGTCATTGACCAACTTTTAACAAATAATGTATGTATAATTCTTATCGATGTAACAAACGTATAAAGAAAAATATGATAAAATAACAATACCAACATAATGATCAAATGGAGATAGCAAATGAGTAGAGAATGACACGTAGAAATAAGGCAGCACTACAAGAAAAATGACTTTTAACGACCATTTCTTAACGAAGGGAAATGAATCCGGTCGTTATAAATACACTTATAGTGACCAATTTTTTT
>JBCEWC010018960.1:0-11678 GCA_038996855.1 Solanum aculeatissimum
GTTCATATCCAAAGCATAATGAAATCATCAATTTAAAGTCAAATTCTTAATACCCATACTTGAATTGAAGAACTAAGAGGACATGGATTTTTGAAACCTCATGAAAGCATTGAAATTCATCAATTAGGGGCTCCATTCACCTTGAAACTAATAAATTTGCACAGCCCATACCTCAATTTAAGTAAATCATTCATAATCTTAAAGACCCATTTGTAAAAAAAATTAAAATTCATCAAATTAAAGAAAAAGGGTTTTGGGTCTTCATGGTTTAAAGAGAAATCATGAATCAAGCCCACAAACCTTTAATTACTCAAGAAGAATAAGACGAATCTGAAGAAGAATCAAATTTCCTCAAGTTTCCAAGCATGTCTTCAATGGAGGTTGAGAGAAAATTGACAGAATAATTTAGAGAGATTCAAGAGATTGAATGAATTAGGGTAATTAGAGTTCAATTCAGGGGTTTTAGGAGAGTATAGAAAGACTAAAATGTCCCTAGGATTAATTAAAATTATAATTTAACCATTAATGAAACGAAAAAAAATAACTGGGAACTGGGGACGTAGAACAGTTACACGGACCGTACAACGGTCCATGGTCCCTGAACTCGACTGTGTGGCGACACTTGGTCACAACCTTGGCTTGAAATTCTTGGAAACTTTCTGGACCACTCCACGGCTGGCTCACGGGCCATGAGGCATCATACGGACCGTGAATTGGTCCATGGAGCTTCACTTGGCTTGGAGTTCTGGCCCAGTGTCCAAGCAATTTTCTAGACCACTCCATGGTTGCCCCCACGAATCGTGAGGCATCACATGGACCGTGAGGTGGTACGTGGAGCTTCACTTTGTTCGGGGCCTTGGTCCAATACTTAGACTACACTCTGGATCAACCTATGGATGGGCTCACGGTCCGTGAACCCCCGCATGGTCCGTGGTCCCTTCATGTGGCCCTGCCTTAGCCAACTTTGCCTCTTCCTTCCCAGAATGCCTTCATGCACAGATAGATCACCGTAATGTCCATAACGTCCACACTCAAACTCCGATTCATGTGAAACTGATTGCGTTACGAAGATAACTCAAAGAGCTTCGTTTTGATAGGTGAAAGTCCACACAGTTCATTTCATACCAAGAGATATAGCCATTCAAAGTCAGTACTTCCACAAAACATCAAGCAAACTTAACCATCACGATTCCTTTGAACATAGCCACATAACCGAGACCCATGATGGCCACTAGCCAACCAAAATAGGTTCAAGTAGACCTTGATCAACCACTATGAAGTTTGAAAATTTTTGGGTTGTTACATCATCTCCCCCTTGGGAACATTCATCCTCGAATGGGCTAGAGCAAGGCTTGAAGAAATCAATCAAGCAAGAAACATTATCAACACAACTCATAACTGATCATGCATTAATTCAAAAACCATTCAAAACTCATGTCAAAATATTATTTAAATTATTTTCGTGCTCATGTATGCATGAAATGTCACAAAACTCAAGAAAACAAAGAATTAGGACCATTCAGAAAGAGAGATAGAGCCTAGTACCTTAGACTTGAGTAGATTGGAAGAGATAAGGGTATTGCTTCATCATGTTTGACTCCGCTTCCCACATAGCACTCTCCAGTTGTTGGTTTCTCCAAAGTACTTTGACCGAAGCTACCTTCTTGTTGCGAAGTCGCTTGACTTGCCTATCCAAGATCTCAACCGGCACCTTTTCATAAGTCAAATTCTCCTCAACCGTCACACCCTCTAAAGGTGTAATTGCCTTAGGGTCACCAATAAATTTTCTCAACATTGAAACATGGAACACCGGATGAATAGAACTCATATCAAAAGGCAAATCCAACCTATAAGCTACATTGCCAATTCCTTCAACCACCTCATATGGTCCGACGTACCGAGGGCTCAACTTGCCCTTTTTGCCAAATCGCATGATGCTCTTGATAAGAGATACTTTCACATAAACTCAATCACCCACATGAAATTCGAGGTCTCTTTTTCTAACATCCGAATAGGACTTTTTGAAACTTTGAGTCATCCTCAACCTCTCCCTAATTAACTTCACCTTTTGTATAGATTCAATAACTAAGTCTGGGCCCAACAACGTCACTTCACCTACTTTGAACTACCCCACCGGGGATCTACACCTCCTACCATACAAAGCTTCGAAAGGAGCCATACCGATGCTAGCATGAAAACTGTTATTGTAGGCAAACTCAATAAGTGGTAGATGATCATTTCAATTTCCTTTGAACTCCAACACATAAGCCCTTAACATATCCTCCAAGGTTTGAATTGTCCTCTCGGCTTATCCATCGGTTTGGGGATGGAAAGTCGTGCTTAATTTGATCTTAGTACCAAATCCCCTTTGAAAAGACCTCCAAAAGTGAGAAGTAAATTGAGTACCATGATCTGATATGATATATCTTGGTACATCATGCAATCTCATTAATTCCTGAATATACAATTTAGCATAATCCTCGACATTATATATAGTCTTGATCGATAAAAAGTGAGCCAACTTAGTTATTCGGTCAACAACCACCCATATTGAGTCAAACTATTTATGAGTACGGGGTAACCCAACCACAAAATCCATATTCACATCCTCCCACTTCCAAGTAGGAATTTCAATATCTTGGGTCAACCCGTCAGGCCTTTGGTGTTCTACCTTCACTTGTTGGCAATTCAGATATTCCGACAAAAATTTGGATATGTTCTTCTTCATGCCATGCCACCAATATACCTCTCTCAAGTCCTGATGCATCTTAGTAGATTACGGATGAATAAAATATTGGGAATTGCGAGTTTCACGTATAATGACCTCTCTTAGGCCGTCGACATTTGGAACACATCATCGGTTTTGATACCGTAGCACACCATCTCCCCTTGAGAGAAAACCTTAATTTTCCCCTCGAAAACCAACTTCTTTAACTCAACTAAGGAAGGGTCTAGATCTTGCTTTGCCTTAACATCAACCACCACCGAAGACTCGTATCCGCTTTGTACACGAATACTACCCTTTTCCGAGTCGGTCAACCTAACACCTAATCTAGCCAAAAAGTGCATGTTCCTTACTATCTCCTCCTTCCCTTCATCCACATACGACACACTTCCCATATATAGCCTACTAAGAGCATCCGCCACGACGTTCTCCTTGTCGAGATGGTAAAGGACACTCATCTCATAATCCTTGAGAAGTTCTAACCATCTCTTTTGCCTCAAGTTATGATCCCTTTGTGTGAACACATAATGCAAACTTATATGATTGGTGAAAACATCAACGTGAACCCCATACAAGTAATATCTCCAAATCTGTAAAGCAAACACCATCGCCGCCAACTTAAGATCATGGGTCGGATAATTTTGCTCATGCACCTTTAATTGCCGAGATGCATAAGCTATCGCCTTACCATGTTGCATAAGTACACATCCCAACCCAATCTGTGAAGCATCACAATACACCACAAACCCATCTAACCCATTGGGCAAGGTCAAAATAGGAGCCGATGTGAGTCAATCCTTCAAAGTCTGAAAACTCTTCTCACACTCACTAGACCACACAAACTTAGCCTTCTTCTGGGTCAACTTAATCAAAAGGGATGCAATGGAAGAAAATCCCTCAACAAACCTCCGATAATAACCAGTCAAAACTTCAAATATCCGAAGGGGTCAACGGTCTAGGCCAATCCTTCACCACTTCAGTCTTCTTAGGATCGACCTTAATACCATCACTGAACACCACGTGACCAAAGAATACAACTTCTCCCAACCAAAACTCACACTTGCTAAACTTGGCGAACAACTATTTCTCCCTCAAGGTTTGAAGCACCAATCGCAAGTGATCCAAATGCTCCCGCTCACTTTGGGAGTAAATCAGGATGTCATCAATGAACACCACCACAAAAATGTCAAGGAATGGCTTAAATATCCGATTCATGAGATCTATAAACACCGCTAGAGCATTGATCAAACCAAACGACATCACCACAAATTCAAAATGACCATAACGAGTCTGAAAGGCCATCTTGGGAATATCACACTCCTTTACCTTCAACTAATGGTAACTCGAACGAAGATCTATTTTAGAGAAATGAGTAGCCCCTTGGAATTAATCAAATAAGTCATCAATTCTGGGTAACGGGTACCTATTCTTGATGGTTACCTTATTCAACTGTCGGTAATCAATACACAATTGAAGCGAACCATCCTTTCTCACAAACAACACGGGAGCATCCCAAGGTGAAATACTTGGTCTAATGTAACCCTTCTCCAACAAGTCCTTCAACTGATCCTTTAACTCCTTTAGTTCGGTCGGAACCATACGGTAAGGAGGAATGGAAATAGGTTGAGTATCCAGAAAGCGATCTATGCATAAATTCAATTCTCTATCGGGAGGAATGTCGGGAAAGTCTTCGGGAAACACATCGGTAAATTCATTAACCACCAAAATTGATTCAAGCGTAGGTGACTCACCCTCCACGTCAATAACCCTTACAATATAATAGATGCACCCTTTGCAAATCATTCTCCCGGTTTTGAGGTAGGAAATAAACCAACCCCTAACCACGGAATCACTACCCTTCCATTCCAATATAGGTTTATAAGGAACTTGGAATTTAACTTGCCTAGTTCTACAATCAACTGTGGCATACGAGGCATGCAACCAATCCATCCAAAAAAAAATATCAAAGTAATACATCTCAAGCTCTACAAGGTCACCAGGAAAAACTTTATGCAAAACAGAAACAGGACAACCCCAATACACTTTTCAGGTAATGATGGACTCACCCATGGGAGTATACACCGAATAAGGTTTCCTTAAAGTTTCAGGACTCAAACCAAATTTAACAGCCAACAGAGGAGTCACAAAACATAAATTTCCACCCGGATCAAGTAAAGCATAAGTATAAAAATCAAAGACTTTTAACATACCAGTCATGACATGTGGAGCCTCATACATCTCCTGCCGAGCATTAAGAGCATAAAACCTATTGTTTTTAGGAGCACCATCAACCTGGGCCTTCGACTGCCCTTAACCCACTAGAGCCTCTTGATCCCTCTTGGTGTTCTTTGGACAATCGGAAATCTTATGATTCATACTTCCACACCCATAGCAAGCACCCAAAACCTTCCTACACTCTCCCAAATGGCTTCCCCCACACTGGCCACAGTGGGGAGCTCCTGGACCACCCCCAATTTATGTCTTAGGTAGAGGCACTCTTGGATTAGCAAACTTCATGATCGAATGTAAAAACCTGAATATTTTTGAAAAAACTCCTTGTGGTTGGTCTTATAAGATGTATTAATGGTCATGGTTGATTTTTGGTAGCCACGGGTTGAGTTTAAGTGGCTGAAAGCAAAATGGATCTTTTGGTGGCCTAGAGAAGCCGTTTGGGCAGTAGGCTTTGCATGGACACAACTTTTGATGAAGGTTGAACCATGTAATATACTATATATAAAATTAAATATCTTTGCGTTAGCTTCGCAACGCAACTGGTTTCACTTGATTCGGAGTTCGAATGAGGAAGTTATGGCCTAAACAATGAGACTGCCTAAAATTCGGAAGATGTTGGAGATAGGCCCTGAAAAGTGGCGAAGGACAAGGACACGGTCCGTGAAACTTGTCACGGTTCATTTGGGGTGTTGTGAGGTGGTCTAGTGAGCTAGGGGTGTCCAGGAACCACCCCATGAAGCAAGTCATAGGCTATGGACCACCAAACGGTCAGGCATTTGATGAGCCGTCAAGGGTCTCGTCTGGTGGGACAGTGGCTTGGCCAGACTGTAGTTGGCTTAATTGACTAAGGTAGGGCTCACGAGACCAGGGGATGTCCAGTCAACCTTCAGAAGGTCCGTCAAGGTGCTCGTCAAGTGTTCTAGAAAGTCCTCCAAGAGTTCGCGTTGAGTATTTGCTAAGCATGGTTTGACGGGAGGGGTTCACAGCCAGTGAGCCATTTGAAGGAACTATAGCAGTTGTGTGACCCTGTATCCAGTTAAAAGCTCCATTTTATTAATGGTAATTTCGTGATTTAATATTTCCTTAAGCCCCTTTTTGGTATTATAAGGTCTCCTAAACCCCTAAAACAATCCCAAACACTCATTCATCCATTCAAAGTCTCCTACACTCAGTTTAGAAATTCTAAAACTCTCTTAGCCTCCATTGAAGAAAGCTTGAAGAATTTGGGAAAGACAACCTTGACTAAGTTTGACTGTGGAAATTATTGGTGAAATTAAGGTATGTGAGACTTGATTCAAGGATCCTGTTTCATCCTTAAAGACCCTATGAACCCTAACTCTTTAAATTTAATTTTTTTTGTTTTCAATTAAGTTATGGTTTCTTTTATTAATGTTGTAGATTAGTGTTGGGAATTGAGTGTTGTAGTTTTAGGTGATTTAATTCATGTTTAAAGCTTGATTTCATGAATGTTCTATGGAACCCTTGATGATTCAAAGTGCATGTCCTTTTCATGATTTAATTAAGCATGGGTAACTTGCATTATGGCTTATTCATGGATTTCTACATGATTTATGATGAAATGTCTTTCAAAATGTGAAATAAAGTTTTGATTCCATTACCCATGTTCTTGTATCTCATTCATGGCATATGCATGATTATTGTTGTTCTTATGGAACCCATGTATTGAAAATTCTTTGTTCCTATGGAACCCATGTATTGAAAACTCTTTGTTCCTATGGAACCAATGTATTGAAAACTCTTTGTTCCTTTGGAACCCATGATTTGAACTCTTGACTTGTGATCACATAGTCCCATGGCTCTTTGAGCAACTTTGGATTCTTGCATCCCCATGATAATGTTTTGATTGCTTGTTTGACAATCCCATGTACATGAGCTACTCCTAATGCATTGATATGGAATGATCATGAAATATTTTGGGAACTCTTGTTGGCTTAGGGCCTATGCATGAATATGCTCCATGTAAAAATAGTTTTGGCTTTGACTCATGATGCATGATTTGCAAAGAATGTAAACCTCCTAATTTAATGTTGCATGTATATCCGTATGTATTCCCGTGGGATGAGACTTAGCACCTAGGGATTGGGCAAAGCCCTTTTCGTCAAACCATGTGTCACCATGGGTTTTGAATTCCTAGGGGTTCCCATGTCATGCCATTCCTTGTCTCAAGGAATCCATGGGTCCTACTTGGCAAGTAGACCGGATCCGGATAGTGGCTCATCCGGGTCTGCTATGCTGTCGGTTGAGGTGACATCCCCGCTATATATGATCATAGGATTGCATCATATGCATCATGACATAGCATATTGTTATATTACTCTTTGGCTACGTGCATTCCTTTCATATCACTTGTCCCCTTGTCATGTTGCTTGGTCATACTATACTTGTCATATGGATTGCATGCCCGCATACATAGTGCTTAATTGTGCTAACCCACATTCTTGTCTACATGTTCTAACCATGTAGGGACCGAGGGTGATATATACATTCTCCCGGATGACGCTTGATCACTTGTTGAAGACTTTCTAGTAGTGAGCCCTTTAGTTCAAGGGCAATAGCCACCATCTATCTACCTACTTTATTTATGTTAATTACTTTTGTATGTCTTGAGGGTGAGCCTCAAACTTGTCGAGGCCCCGCTCATCCATGTAAAGGCATTGTTGGATAAAATCTATACTCTTGTACGTTTGACTTGTATGTTGAACCTTTGACTATATATATATTATGTTATTATTTGGCTTGGTTTATGATCATGTATCTCTTAGTGTAAAGCATCCATATCTACAACAAAAATAATCTTTAGCAACAATTTTTTAGTGGCAATAATCTTATTGTCGATAATTCATTTTCTATGCAAAATTATTAGTGGCAAATTTTCGTTAGCGAGTAAAAAGTAAATCTTTAGTGACAATTCAAACAAATGGCTAGAAAAGAAGCTTAACTTACCGCCTTATTAGAATAACTTTTAATGAATTTTTATTTTCCCTGCTTTTGCTCATTATTCACCAAAAATTAATTTAACACATCAAATATAAGTAAGAACTAACCCTAATTTGTCAACTTTTGCTCTCACCATCATATGCCACAAATCTACCATCACTACACTACCCAACTCATTTCTATATACCTCTCTCTCTTCTCATTTTTGAAACTCTGTTCACCAAAATCTATTTTCACTCCATATATCTTAAGCACTTAAATATCATGATAGATGCAATGTCCTATTTGGTCAAGAGATACTAATAAATTGGTCATGCGGTTGTCTTCAATTCCATCTATCGTCTGGCCACCACTTGTACAATCATCTCACGGTTATCAAGGTAAGCTTGACTGCTTAAGGCTTTTTGTGGTTCTGCTTATTGCATAACATATAAAGCTTTTGATTTATAAATTGAAAGTTCAAAATCCCTTAATCTAAATGGATTGGAACAGTCAAGATTTATGAAATAAATTAGAATTAGTTTTTCCTCGGCTACTAATTCAATCGCTTCAAACAACATTTCCTCTTTAAATGGTTAGTTTTCCATAATTTACTATGATAAATGCTTCTCAATTTCATAAGTTATTTTTCTTTCCTGTAAACAGCTCCATGAACATATAGCAGTACCTATGTAATAGCTTTTGAAGTGATTTGAAATTGCACCTCTTTCTGGTTTTGTTGCTTAGTTTTGTACGGAATGTCTTTGACTAGAAAATTTTAGAACTGAGAATAGGGAATGCACATGTCTTTTTCTTCCATATTATTAATACTATTTAGTTTAGTTGGTGGATGTTTTATAAGAATATTTCATATTTTTTTATAGTTATAAATTTGTTAGTTTTGATTAAGGGTGAGCATGGTATGGTATGATATTTGGAACTTCAAAGGTAATTTCAATTTTTGGTTTTTAAATACTATACTATTCTCATATCAAATTAATTATGATTCAATATTTTAAGTTTTGTTGGGTATTTTATGGTTTGGTAAATCGATAATCCTAGTTTGTTCAATTTTGACTTATATATACTCATATAATAGAAAATTATGACTTCAACTTTTCAAAAATTACCTCAATTATATGATACGAACACCTTACACATGTAAAAATATATATTAAAAAAAAGTACAAGCAACTCCTGTAGTTAATCAATTGTAAAAAAAAATACATTTTTATCAAAATAGAGTAGTCAAAATTTCAATGTCTAAATATTTAGTTTATACTAATACTATTTTGTATATTAGTTAGTATTATAATCATTATATATGAATTATTTTATGTAACTATATACTTCGGTACAATATTCAATATTTTGATATTTTATTTATAAATATTGAATACCAAAAAATTTAAAATGTATATCATATATCACACAAAATATCATGATACTGAAATTACAATATTAAAAATTTTGAATTGGTATGATAATTCAATATCTACCGTACCATGTCCATCCGTAGTTTTGATGATACTCACTTTAGTTTTATAGCCATGTTAGTGCATGTTAAATTCACCTTGTCATTTCTCTATTGAGATATTTATATGTGTTGCTCATGCTAGAAAGAATTGATGATTCAATTTGTCCCAGAGTAGAGAATTAGTTAAGTTATATTTGACATCATTTAGAGATTCATTGAACTTGAGTAGATCATCTTAAGATATAATATTCTAAACTACTTTGTGTTTAGTTGTAGAGGAACATTAGCTAGCATCAGATATTTTTAATTTTAGTTTGTGTTGATATCTTTCGTAATCAATGAGTCTTTGAAAATCTAGCCCCTGCAGTAGCTTATGTTACAAGCTATTTGTGATGGTCTCTTAGACAATATAATAATAATTTATTGCAAGTAATTTAACTTGTTCATATAGATTGTGAAAATTTGTTCTTGATCTTTATGTCTGGTGTGTTAAGGGAGGGTAACCTGGCGATCAAGGAAATTAGGATTTAACATGGCTTTGTATAATATATCAAGTTTGTTTGTGCCATTAAGTATCACTACACCAAATGTTACTACAAATTCATCCATTACTATAAGCAATTGATTTAAAGTTCTTTCATATTACTTGATTTGTCCAGAATACTGTCATTTCCCTCTTTCTCTACCAATTGAACCAATATCTTCTATGCAAAATTTTGCTTACACATCGTTTTGTCTCTCGAATAAGCCCCAACTCGAGCTGGCCTAACACCAACAAACATCACCATAAGCTTTGGCGCAGTGATATAAAATACATCAGCCACTTCTGGAGTAGCTTTAGCTAGAAGTGTCTTTTCATTCCCAAGTACATGGAAGATCAACTTTAGGACTCACTCTTAACTAGTATTTTTTTGGTTGTTTAGGAGCTGAAAAAAATTCATGATTATTTAATTTGTCATTCAACCACATCTTTAAAGTTGACCTTATTCTTTGAATATTTTGGCACTTTACAAATATTATATATTCTAAGACCAACTTTTTGACCCCCACTATCTATCTCATATAACAAATGATATTTAGCCGCAATATTATTCCAAACCTCAATAGATCTTCAAATCAATTCAACTCATTAATATAATACAACCAGGAAACAATTTTGAGGGTCTATTCTCAAGGCTTTTTGTGCTTCCTTAAGCATCCCTCGAAGGAATCAATGCTCCTAATGTTTAATAGTACTTATAGTGGCTCATGTTTAATTGTTTCTCATAATGTTTCTTTCACCACAATTTTCTTCTACATTAAACATTAGTAATGTCTCTTTTTCTACTATCAAGAGAGTATATTTTATATTATATCAGGTACATTATTTTTTTATGACAAGAAAAACTCACAGTCGCTACTCTTTGAGTGTGCATAGGAAAAACTCTCCAGTCCTATGCAATAGCTTGCAAACCTCACAACCTAGTGCGACGAGCTTGACCCAGAAGGCAAATTCTTTGCTTTTATTGGCAA
This sequence comes from Solanum aculeatissimum, assembly GCA_038996855.1. Classification (NCBI taxonomy): domain Eukaryota; kingdom Viridiplantae; phylum Streptophyta; class Magnoliopsida; order Solanales; family Solanaceae; genus Solanum; species Solanum aculeatissimum. The sequence goes on from JBCEWC010018960.1 coordinate 10,884, forward strand.
GGAATTTTGAACTTGAGACCTCCAACATGAAAGTTCCAAGTCCAAACTACTGGACCACTCCAAAGGGTTACATTAGGTACATAGTAGTGGTCTATACTTTTTATAAGTTGTCTTTCCACTTGAATTGGTTGAAGTTGAAGGCTACTTTTATACTTTATTTGCTGCTATAGTTGTAAAATTCTTTTATATATCTGATTTTTATCTTATAATGTTCACTTATTTTACTATTTCAGGTGACACGTTGTGATGTTCAAAGATTTAACATGCAAGATTTTTATAAGATGAAGAGGAGCGGAAGCTGTTTTAAGAGTTGAAAATTTACTATTTTGTTATTGTGCCTATTCGATAGGATCAATTAAAATATTAAATTTTAGCTCAAACAGTGTAGGTTTATCTTTTAAGTCTGAATATACATCATTATTACAAATTAGTACTTGATTTAATAGAACATATAAATTTTTAATAATTTGATGAATAGTAATATTTTTCTTCGAATGTTGTTTCAGTATATAAAATATTATTGTACTTTGAATATTCTACAATGATATATTGTACCTTTCAATTGCTACTAAAAGTATTTACAAGTAGTGACAAATTAATTGGATTCATCGGCTATAAGAGAATTCTAAAATTAGAAAAATAAGCCATAAAATTTATGTTAAATAATTACCTTTAAAGTATGTTACCTGTGCAAATTAAGGTATTTAATACCTTAGGCTGAAATGTAAGACTCAATGGAGTACAAAGGACTTGATTTAATACCTTAGGCTTGAGTGGAGTTGAATAGATAAGGAT
>JBCEWC010018961.1:0-11678 GCA_038996855.1 Solanum aculeatissimum
TAAATTTTGCATACAATTTCTTTTTCCTCAAAGTTTGGAGAGCCAACCTCAAATGATTCATATGCTCTTGCTCACTAGAGGAGTAAATCAAAATATCATAAATAAACACCACAATAAAACTATCAAGATAAAGCTTGAACACTCTATTCACAAGGTCCATAAACACCGTCGGAGCATTGGTCAACCCAAAAGACATCGCCACAAATTCAAAATGACCATAACGGGTACGAAAAACCATTTTGGGAATATCACACTCTCTCACTTTCAATTGATGATAACCCGACCGGAGATCTATTTTGGAGAAGTGAGTAGCCCCTTGAAGTTGGTAAAACAAATCATCAATCCTAGGCAATGGGTACCTATTCTTCACGGTAACCTTATTCAATTTCCTATAGTCAATACACATATGAAGAGTTCCATCCTTTTTCCTCACAAACAAAACCGGAACACCACAAGGTGAAATGCTAGGCCTAATATACCCTTTTTCCAACAAATCCTTTAATTGGTTATTCAACTCCTTTAACTTCGCTGGAGCCATACGATACGCGGGAATCGAAATGGGTTGAGTATCCGTTAGAAGTTCTATATAAAAATTCACTTCTCTATCAGGAGGGATGCCGGGCAGATCTTCCGAAAACACATTGTGGAACTCTTTCACCATTGGTACCGATTCAAGCCTAGGGGATTATCTTTCCATATCCCTAACCCGAACTATGTGATAAATACATCCCTTCCCTATCATTCTCTGTGCTTTAAGATAGGCAATAAACCTACCCTTCACAACGGAATTTCCACCCTTCCGCTCTAATACCAGCTTACTAGGGACTTAAAATTTAACCTGCCTAGTTCTACAATCAATAGAGGCATAAGATACATGCAACCAATCCATCCCAAGTATAACATCAAAATCATACATTTCAAGTTCAACAAGATCACCAACAAACACCTTATGTAAAACTAATACGAGACAACCTCTATAAACCTTCTAGGCCACAATAGACTCACCAACAGGAGTATACACGAAATAAGGCTCTCTCAAATATTTGGGGCACACATCAAACTTAGTAGCCAACAAAGGAGTCACAAAAGATAAATTTGTGCCCAGATAAAGTAAAGCATATGCATTAAAATTAAAGATTTTTAACATACCCGTGACAACATCTGGAGCTTCCTCAACTTCTTGGCGGGCATGGAGAGCATAAAACCAGTTGTGCCTTGAAGCACCTCCAATCGGAGCCTTTGGTGGCACTTGTCCACCAGGAGCAATTTGAGCCTTGATCACATTATTTGGGCACTCCAAAAACTTGTGGTCCATACTACCACATTTGAAACAAGCACCCGTGACTCTTCTATAATCGTTCACATGGCTTCCCCCACACAAATCATAACGAGAAAATCGAGGAGCAACCACAACTGGTGCCTTTGGAGGAGGCACTTTAGTAGAAAATCTCAAATCCACCAACCTTAGCAATTTGGAATCCACCATCAAGTCGGGCCCTCTTTGCCTCATGTACCCTCTTCTCCTTCATCTTTTCACCCTCAATTTGTTTGTCGTAGGTCATGAGCCTTGAGATTTCCATCTCCTTAATAAGCATTGCCATACGACATTCCTTCACAGCCAAATCCGATGCACCCGATAAGAACTTGTGCATCCTTGCACGGGGATCCGAAACCAATGTAGGAGAATACTTAGAGAGTTTGGTGAACTTGAGGGAATTGTCCCTCACGGTCATGGAGCCTTGATGGAGGTTGATAAATTCGGTCATCTTTGCTTATCTAAGCTCAAATGGGAAAAACCAATTAATAAAAGCCATCTTAAACTTTTCCCAATCAACTTTCACATCCGCCACCCTTTCTATAAGCCATTGCCCATACAAAACCTGAGCAACATCTTTGAGTTGGTAGGCCGCCAACTTCGCCTTTTCCTCCGAGCTAACACCCACGATAGATAAAACCTTAGTGCGCTAATCAACAAATTCTCGGGCATCCTCATCTTCCTTAGAACCATAGAATTTTAGGGGATTCATACTAGGTGAAGTCCCTCACTCTTTCCAGAGTACTGATAGGGTCCGGGTAGACGGGCCTAGATTGGTTGATCACAGCTTGTGCCAACATAGTGATAAAATTTTAAAATTCGGCATGGGTCACCTGTTCCTCAACCAGTGCCCGAGGAGCCATCTCCTTAACTTCTAAAGCTGGACAGGGAAAGGGAGCTCTTCTTGGAGACATTTTCTGAAAGAACGACAATACAAAATTTTAGAGGTATCATCAAGATCTCATGGAACGACATAAGGAATAAATGAAGTGAGACAATTTCCTAGAACGTCATCTTAGCCTCTTCTTCATAGACATGGCAGACATCATACCCATGAACAAGACTCTAATAGACACGGCATGTTGGACTCCAAGGATCATTACAAACCTAGGTCTTTGATACCATCTTTGTCACGACCCGAATAGGGGGCCTAGATGTGACATGACGAGACAGGATCCGAAGACCCTCGATCAAGCCATCATAACGTCATTACACACATCATCGATTCGGAAACGCGGAAGCTAAACACATAGCAAGCAAGTGCTAAGGAATTGGGGACTTGGGAGTCAAGCTATGGGGGCAATAACGGAAATGGGACAGTCACGCTTACACATAGCATGTAATCATTCACAAAAATCATCACGCAAGTCAATATCATAACTGGAGGACATGATCATAAATCAAGAAAAATAACATCATATTACATAGCAAAATATCCAACATATAAGTCAAACGTACAAGAGTATAGATTTTTCCAACAATGCCTCTACATAGATGAGTGGGGCCTCGAGAAGTTTGAGGCTCACCCTCAAGTCAATAGAAATTAAATACATGAAAATAAAGTGGTAGATAAACGGTGGTTGTTTCCCTTGAATAAGAGGGCTCGCCACTAGCAAGTCTTCAACAAGATATCAAGTGTCATCTGGTAGAATGTAATAATCACCCTCGGTCCCTACATGGTTAGAACATGTAGACTAGAATATGGATTAGAACAATTAAGCACTAAGTATGCGAGCATGCAATGCACATGACAAGTATAGTATGACCAAGCAACATGACAGGGGGACAATATACGAAAGGAATGCCCGTAGCCAAAGATTAGTATAACAATATGCCATTCCATGATGCATGAGATGCAATACTATGTTCATATATAGGGGGGATATCACCTCAACTGACAACTGAGGAGAGCCGAGAGAGACACTACCCGGATCCGGACTGCTTTCCAAGTAGTACCCTAGTCAACCCTTCAACAAGAGGATACAATACAAGTGAATCCCTATCTAGGGAGATAACCCATGGTGATACGTGGTTTGACGGAAAGGGTGGTGCCCTTAGGGATAGCCCACTTACTACCCAATCCGTCGGTACTAAGTCTCATCCCACGGGAATACGTATATATATACTTACATCAGTTAATCAGAAGACTTACATTCACTTTCAAAACATGCATACTTAGTAAAAATGGAACCATTATTCAAATCATGTTCATGCTTAAGCCCAAAGGTTGTCAAAAGTTTCCAAAACGTTTCATGATCATGTCATGTCAATGTAATAAGAGTAGCTAATCTACATAGCTTATCATATCAAGCATCCAATACAAAATCAAAATGGTGCAGGCACCCAGAATGCTTATAGAGACAAAACGGAGAGACCATGTGATCACAAGCCTAAAAAAACTTATCATATCAAAGGTTCATCAAAAGTTTCATCATAACAATATCCATTCATATGCCATGAATTAAGATCAAGGTCATGGGTAATGGAATTCAAACATAATTTCACAATTTGCAAGATGATTCATCTTAAAACATGTATAAATCCATAAATGAGTCATAATGCAAGTTACCCATGTTTAATCAAATCATGTAAAGGGACATGCAAGTTGATCAATAAGGGTTTCAATGTATATTTATGAAACTTAATTGAAAGAACCCATAACTTGATTGAAAACTTAAATCAAATTTAAAAGAGTTAGGGTTCATAGGGTCTTCAAGGATGAAAGAGGATCCTTGAATCAAGTCCTATATACCTTAATTGCACCAACAAATCACAAGGTCAAACTTGGTCAAGGTTGTCCTTCCTAAATTCTTCAAGCTTTCTTCAATGGAGGCCAAGCGGGTTTTAGAATTTCCACAGTGAGTGTAGGAGAGTTTGAATGGATGAATGAGGGTTTGGGGAATGATTTAGGGGTTTAGGAGACCTTAGGATACCAAAAAGGGGCTTAAGGAAATATTAAATCTCGAAATTACCATTAATACAATGGAGAATTTACCTGGACATAGGGCTACACGGTTGCTACAGTGTCCATGTACTGGTAACACGGACCGTCTCACCCTCCCATCACGTGACACTTAGCCAATTTTACACGTGAACTCTCGTAGGACTTTCTGGATCGCTTAACGAGCACTTGAACGGACCGTCTAGAGGTCAACAGACCGTAGCATGGTCTTGTGACCCCTCTGTTCGCCATCTAGGCTATCCACAGCCTGTGCAAGCCACGTCCCAGTTGACGGGACAGTTCCATGGGCCGTCAAAGTGTACACGGACCATTTAGTGGTTCATGGCTTAGGACTTGTCTCATGGGGTGGTTGCTGGCCACCCCTAGCTCACTGGAAAACCCTAAGACACCCCTCACAAACCGTGACAAGTTTCATGGACCGTGGGCCTGTCCTTGGCAACTTTTCAGAGCCTATCTCCGATGTCTTTTGAATTTCAGGCAGTTCCACTGTTTGGGCCATAACCTCCTCATCTGAACTCTGAATCAAGTGAAACAAGTTGCGTTGTGAAGATAACGCAAAGATATTAAATTGTATATACATTATCCCACACGGTTCAACCCACATCAAAAGATATGATAGTTTGAAGTACACTACACAAATTGCTCGTCTAGGCCACCAACAAACCCGTTTTGCATTTGTCCACTTAAACTCAACCCATGTCCACCAAAACAAAACCAAGACCAGTAGTAAATCATATAAGTCCAACCATAAAGAGTTTTCATAAATATTCGGGTTGTTACAAGTCCCAAGTCCCAAATCCCTTAGAGCTTATGTGTTATGTATTTAGCTTCCGCGCTTCCAAACTGATGATGTGTATAATCATGCTATGATAGCTTGATAGAGGACTTTCAAGTTCTCCTTTTCCATGTAACATTTAGTCCCCCTATCCGGGTCGTGACAAAGATGGTATCAGAGCCCTAGGTTTGTAATTATCCTTGGAGTCCAATATGCTGCATTGAATAGGGTCTTGTGCATGGGTGTGATGTGAACCATGTCTATGAACAAGAGGCTATGAAAATAGTTTTAGGAATTGTCTCATTTCTTTTCTTCCTTATGTCGTGCCTTGAGATCTTGTGATGAATCTCTCTAAACTTTGGTATTTGTCGTTCTTTCAGAAAAATGCCTGCAAGAAGAGCTCCCCTTCCCCATCCGGCTCTTGAAGTTGAGGAAATAGATCCTAGTACACCAGTTGAGGAACATGTGTCCCTTGCCATGTTTTGAAATATTATCTCAATGTTGGCCCAAGTTTCGTTAACCAAGCTCGGCACGTCAACCCGACCAACGTCACTACTCCGGCTTCAAGAGTGAGCGACTTCACTTGAATGAACCCTTCAGAATTTTATGGTTCTAAGGCCGATGAAGATGCCCATGAGTTTGTGGATGAGCTCTTTAAAGTGTTGTAAATTATGGGGTCGAGTTTGAAAGAAAATGCGGAGTTGGCAGCCTACCAACTCAAAGATGTGGCACAAGTATGGTACGGTCAATGGATTACGGAGCGGGTGATAGATGTGAAGGTTGGATGGGAAGAGTTCAAAGAGACCATTCTTGATTGGTTCTTCCCACTTGAGTTTAGGGAGGCCAAGATGGTCAAATTTATCAATCATCGCCAAGGCACTATGACCATGAGGGACTATGACCTCAAGTTCACAAAACTCTCCAAGTATGCTCCTATGATTGTTTCGGATCCCCATGCAAGAATGCACAAGTTAATGTCGGGTGTGTCGGATTTTGTTGTGAAGAAGTGCCGGACGGCTATGTTTATTAAGAGGATGGATATTTCGAGGCTCATGACCTATGCCGAACAAATTGAGGGTGAAAAGTTGAAATAGACAAGGATGCATGAGGCTAAGAGGGCCCGACTTGATGGTGGGTTCTCAAATATGAAGGGTGGGGGATTTGGCCATTTCCAACAAAGCAAAGGCTCTAATATGAAATTTGCTACTATGGTGCCTCCTCCTAAGGCACCAGTTGGGGATGGTCCTCGGGTTTGTCGTTGTGATCGTTGTAAACGTAATCATTTAGATGTATGTAGATAAATCACCGGTTCTTGCTTTGGGTGGGGTATCTTGGACCAAAAAATCTCAAATTTCCCAAAGAACGTGAAGAAGGACCAAATTGCTCCCGGTGGTCAAGGGCCACCAAAGGCTCCGATTAGAGGTGCTCCAAGTAACAACCAGTTTTATGCTCTCCATGCCTGCCAAGAAGTGCAGGAAGCTCCAGATGTCATCACAGGTATGTTAAAAGTCTTTAACTTTGATGCATATGCTTTACTTTATCCGGGTGCCAATTTATCTTTTGTGACTCCTTTGTTGTCTATTAAATTTGGTGTGAGTTCCGAATCTTTGAGGGAACCTTATTCCTTGTCTACTCTCGTAGATGATTCTATTGTGGCCCGGAAGGTGTATAGGGGTTGTCCAGTGTCGGTGTTGCATAAGGTGTTTCTCGGTGATCTGGGTGAGGTTGCCTTTCTTGGTCATGTGGTATCCGGTGATGGCATCAAGGTTGATCTAAGAAAACTGAGGCGGTAAGGGATTTTCCTAGACCATTGACTCCTTCGGATATTCATAGTTTCCTTTGTTTGGGCGACTACTATAGAAGGTTTGTTAAGTGGTTCTCATCTATACCATCTCCGTTGACCAAATTGGCTCAAAAAAAAGCCAAGTTTGTGTGGACTAATGAATATGAGAAGAGCTTCCAAACTTTGAAAGATCAGGTTACATCGGCTCCGATTTTGACTTTGACAAATAGTTTAGATGGGTTTGTGGTTTATTGTGATGCATCACGTATTGGTTTGGGTTGTGTGCTTATGCAACATATTAAGGTTATAGCTTATGCTTACCGATAATTGAAGGTGAATGAATAAAATTATCCGACTCATGATCTTGACTTAGCAGCGGTGGTATTTGAATTGTAAATTTGGCATCATTATTTGTATGGGGTCCAAATGGATGTGTTTACCGACCATAAAATCTTGCAATATGTGTTCACCCAAAGAGATCTTAATTTGAGGCAAAGGAGATGGTTAGATCTTCTTAGAGATTATGACATGAGTGTTCTTTATCATCCCGGTAAGGCTAATGTTGTGGCGGATGCTCTTAGTAGACTTTCTATGGGGAGTGTAGCACATGTGAATGAGGAAAAAAAAGAAGTAGCAAAGGATATTCACCATTTGGTTAGGTTGGGTACGAAGTTGGCCGAATCCAACAATGGTAGAATTTTTGTGCAAGGTAGATCAGAATCCTTTTTGGTAGTTGATGTTAAAGCTAAGCAAGATTTAGATCCTTCTTTTGTGGAATTGAATAAGTTGGTTTCCTATAGTAAGATTGAGGTTTTCTCCCAAGGGGGAGATGGTGTGCTTCGGAACCAAGATCGTTTGTGTGTTCTAGATATTTTATGGCTTAAGAGAGACTATCATGAAAGAGGCTCACAATTCACAATATTCCATTCATCCGGGATCTACAATAATGCATCAATATTTGAAAGGGTTGTATAGGTGGCATGGTATGATAAGGGATGTGGCTAAATATGTGTCAGAATGTCACAATTGCCAACAAGTGAAAGTAGAACATCAAAGGCCCGGTGGCTTAACACAAGACATTGAGATTCATACTTGGAAGTGGGAAGATATAAATATGGACTTTGTTTTTGGGTTACCCCGTACTAGGAGAGAATGTGATTCCATATGGGTTGTGGATGATAGAATGACAAAGTCGGCTCACTTTCTACCGTTCAAGACTACCTATAGTGTCGAAGAGTATGCCAAGGTGTATATTCGGGAATTGGTGAGGTTGCATGGTATGTCAAGGTCTATCATATTAGATCGTGGTGTCCAATTTGCTTCTCATTTTTGGAGGTCCTTTCAAAGGGTACTTGGTACCAAGGACAAGTTGAGCACCGCATTCCATCCTCAAACCGATGGGCAAGCCGAGAGGACAATTCAAACCTTGGAAGATATGTTTAGGGCTTGTATGTTGGAGTTTTAAAGGAAATTGGGATGACCACTTACCTCTAATTGAGTTTTCTTAGAACAATAGTTTTCATGCTAGGATTGGTATGGCTCCTTTTGAGGCCTTGTATTGTAGGAGATGTAGGTCTCCGGTTGGTTGGTTCAAAATTGGTAAGGCGACCTTGATAGGCCCAGACTTGGTGGTTGAGGCTATTGAAAAGGTGAAGTTGACTCGGGAAAGGTTGAAGACGACCCAAAGTTGTCAAATATCTTATTCAGATATGAGAAAGAGGGACCTTGAATTTCATGTTGGGGATTGGGTATATGTGAAGGTGTCCCCCATGAAGGGTATTATGCTCTTTGGCAAAAAGGGAAAGTTGAGCCCAAGGTACGGCGAACCTTATGAGATTGTGGAGCGGATTGGCAGTGTAGCTTATCAGTTGAACTTGCCTTTGGATATAAGCTGTATTCATCCGGTTTTCCATGTATCTATGTTTAGGAAGTCAGTTGGTGACCCCAAGGCCATTGCACATTTGGAAAGTGTGACAATTGAGGAGAACATGACTTATGAAGTAGTACCGATTCAGATCTTGGATAGACAAGTGAAGCGGCTTTGCAATAAGGAGGTGGCTTCACTTACGGTGCTTTGGAGGAATCCATATGTGGAGAGTGCAACGTGGGAAAGGATTTGGACATGATAGGGCGATATCCTTACCTCATGCAATCTACTCAAGCCTAAGGTACTAGGTTCTATCCTCTCTTTGACCTAATTCTTTGTTTCTTGAGTTTCATGCAATTGCATGCATTCATGAGCATGAAAATTATTTAAATGATGTTTTGACATGAGTTTTGAAAGAATTGTGATATTATGCATGATCTCTTGAGTTGTGATTAGTATGTCTCTTGTTGTGTGATTGATGTTCTCAAGCACTAGTCTTAACTCATTCAAGGATGAATGTTCGCAAAGAGGAGATGAATTAACGACCCAAACATTTTAAAAAACTTCTTATGGTTGGTCTTGTATGATGTTATAAAGGTCATGGTTGTATTTTGGTAGCCACGGGTTGAGTTTAAGTGGCCGAATGCAAATCGGATCATTTGGTGGCCTAGAGAGGCCGTTTGGATAGTGAGCTTTGAGGTTACATAACCTTTTATGCGGATTGAACCGTGTAGGCTTCTACATATTATATGGAATCTCTTTGAGTTAGCTTCGCAACACAACTAGTTTCACTTGATTCGGAATTCGTATGAGGAAGTTATGGCCAAAATAGTTAGACTTCCTAACATTCGGGAGACGTTGGATATAGGCCATGAAAATGGCCCAAGTCAAGGTCCACGGACCGTATGAGGGTCCACGGTATGTGTGGGGGTCTATACCATGGTCCAGTGAGCTTGGGGTGGCCAGGATCGAGCCTATAACCCAAAGCATGGTTCACGGACCACCCCACGGCCCGTGAGACCTCAAATGGTCCGTGTGGGTGGCCGTTGAGTCGGGCAGTGAGATTGCCAACTTGTGTGGTTGATTCTTCGGACAAGTGTGGCTCCACGGACTAGTACACAGTCCTATTGAAGCCATATGGCCTGTGAATCCCCTCGTCAAGTGGTCCAAAAAGTACCCCAAAAGTTGGAGCTGAGGAAAACTCTATGTGTTGGTAGACGGCAGGTTAATTGTCCATTTTATTAATGGTATTTTTGTGATTTAACTAATTCCTAGGCCCCTTTTAGGATTCCTAAAGTCCCCTAAACCCCTAAAACAAGACCCTAACTCTTATTCATCTATTATAACATTATCAAGACTTGATCAAATCCTCTCAAGCCTCTTGATCACCATTGTTGAAGCTTCAAATGAAATTTGGGGAAAACGTTCAATTCTTGCTTCTCTATTCAATTCAAGTGCTTGGGTATAAGGTATGTGAGATTTGATTCAAGGATTCTCTTCCATCCTTGAATACCAAAAACCCTAAACTTTAATTTTTTATTTTAAGATTTCTTTATGTTATGGGTTCTTCAAATTTTGAAGTATATAGTTTATTGGGTTTATGTGCTATAGATTTTAGGTGATTTAATCATGTTTTAAGCTTGAATTTTATGAATGTTCATGGAACCTCTTGAAGACTCAAAATGCAAGCCCCTTTATGATTTAATTAAGCATGAGTAAATTACATTATGCTTTAATTATGGATTTTCAAATGACTTATGATGAATTACCTTCCAAATGGTGAAATTAAGCTTTAATTCCATTACCCATTGTCTTGTTCCTCATTCATGGCATGTGCATTGTAACAACCCAAAAATATTCAGAAACTCCTTATGGTTGGTCTTGTATGATGTACTACTAGTCATGGTTGAGTTTTGGTAGTCACGGGTTGAGTTTAAATGGCCGAACACAAAACGGATCCTTTGGTGGCCTAGAGAGGCCGTTTGGGCAGTGTACTTTGAACAGTCATAACTTTTGATGCGGGTAAAAGAGTGTGGGATACTATATATCAAATTGAATCTCTTTGAGTTAACTTTGCAACACAACAGGGTTCACTCAATTTGGAGGAGGAAGTTATCGCCCAAACTGTGGGACTACCTGATATTCGGAAGACGTTGGAGATAGGCTCTGAAAAGTTGCCAAGGATAGGGCCACGGTCCATGAAACTTGTCATGCTCCGTGTGGGGTGTCGTGGTGTGTTCCAGTGAGCAATGGGTTTCCAAGATCCACCCCATGAGATAAGACAAAGTCCACGGACCATCAAACAGTCTGTATGACCTTTCACGAGTCGTGAACTGTCCCGTCAAGTGGTACAGTAGCTTGGCAAGGCCATGGTTTGTCTAGGTGTCTAAGGCTGGGCTCACAGGATAGGGAGATGGACCATAAACCGTCACACGACCCGTCAAGTAGTCGGTCAAGTTTTCCATAAAGACTTCAGAGAGTTCGCATTGGAAAATTGGCTAAGTATGGTTTGATGGTGCAATGGGATGGACCGTGTGACACTTACACAACACTGTAGCAGCCATGTGACCCTGTGTTCAGTTAAAAGTGCCATTTTATTAATGGTAATTTTGTGATTTATCATTTCCCTAATCCCCTTTTAGGTATCCTAAGGTCTCCTAAACCCCTAAGTCAATCCCCAAACACTCATTCATCCATTCAAACTCTCCTACACAAACTTTGGAAATTCTAAAACTCTCTTGGTCTCCATTGAAGAAAGCTTGAAGAATTTGGGGAAGACAACCTTGAACAAGTTTGACCTGGCAATTTTTTGGTGAAACTAAGGTATGTGGGACTTGATTCAAGGATCTTCTTTCATCCTTGAAGACCCTATGAACCTGTAACAACCCAAAAATTTCCGAAACTCCTTATGGTTGATATAGTATGATGTTATAATAGTCATGGTTGAAATTTGGTAGCCATGGGTTGAGTTTAAGT
>JBCEWC010018962.1:0-11677 GCA_038996855.1 Solanum aculeatissimum
CAGTTTGTTCCGGATTGTTCTTTTATCATGCCTTTACCTGATTTTCCTGCACAACACGCTATGCAAACATTAAACGCGACAATTCGCTTGAGAATTCGCAAAGATTTTAGCTAGAAAAGTGTCAAATGACGAGCGTTTTCGCGACTCATCAAATAGTAACTTAGTAAATAAATAAATAAAAACCAAAGTTGACCGTTGGAGTCGGACCGAAATTGGACTGAAATCGGGTCTATCAGAACTGGGTCAACCGGTTAAAAATCTGGGACTCGTCCCGATATCTGTTCTGATAGGATAGGTAATTGGTTCCTTATCGGATCAATCGGAATGGAAATCAACCCGAAACCTAACTGGACCGAGAAAAAACCGGTCCCTATATCGGCCTTAATTTTTCAAAGGTTAACACTTTTACTCTCGATAAAATCTTTATCGAATTTTGTTTGTTGGATTTGGTGGGAAGTATGAATTTCTTTAATTATAAATACTAAGAATGTCCATCAAATTCTAAAATATACTACACAAACACTAACTAGATACTAAAAATAAACTACACTTGACTTTAAATTACATGTCAAAGAAATACACTTGACTTTAAAATAAATAAGAAATAGCAGAAACAATATCGCTACTAAAAACAAGGAAAAACTCAATGGGCAAAACATAGAAACACTGTTGGAGAGCCAATGATTTATTTATTATGAAAGTTGGGAAAGTTGTAGTTGGAGAATAAAAATAACAAGAAGAAAAGTATTAATTTTTATTTTGATATTTTTAATAAAATCAAAATTTATGTATTTACCTAGTCAACTATTTTCCTAAATTATAAGTTAATTGTGTTTTTCTCAATTTGGCCCTTGTAACCGATAGACATCCATCATTTTGTTCCTCACAATATAACCTTCATTGAGTAGTGTGTACCTTTTAATGTAAGTTCTTGCTAGTTTCATTTTTTTCATAATTTTTATTGAACTAGATTCACAACACATGTTGCACGTGTATGCCTAGTCTCGAGAGTCATATAACTAGAAAATAGTATCCAATCATTTTTTTTAAAGTTTAGTGCCACCGAAATATTGGTGTCAAAGCTTTAGATAATTTGTAAGTTGCTAGTTGAGCTAATGAAAAAAACTACATTCCAAAAATCTACTGAAAAATGCCATTGGTTGTATTATTCATATGTTCGGTTGAATAAGAGATCACGAGATGATTGAAAACGCGACTATCATATAGATTTAGTTATTGATAATTAAGATACAATTGAGTGGATACTATTGAAATGTAACTTGTACTTGTTGATGTATCAATCATATCTCATGTAATAGGTACTTTGACCAAAATAAGTGAAAAAAATCGTGATAGATAAAAAGATTCAGTAATCCAAACAAAACTTAAGGTGAAATTAAAGAAAAAGAACTACCTTGCCTATAGAACTTTCTCTGTTAGTCCTTTTCCTTGTATCAATTTTCTTTCCTCATAATATCTCATAACTTTTTTAGACAATATCTAATTGATGTATAATTTTATTTTAGATATTTAAATCTTTTTTAGTCAAATTTTGACACTCTTATGCGTATCGCTGAATCTTCAAATTTAGGGGGTGAAAGATCCGCACAATATAGGACACCTGAACTCAAATTTGAGCAACTTAGATTGCTAGTCTATCACAAAATTTCTTCCATACCATTAATCTCTGATGAGGATACGTTGGATGTCCACATTTTGTTGCTTAATTCCATAAGGAAAAGAGACCCTAAGAGTTTGTAACAACTAAGTGAAATAGGAGCGATGGAATGAGGAAATTAGTTAGGAATAGTAGCACAGAGAAGTGTAAGTGATCTTAACTCATTGGCAACTAAAGTTATGAGATGAGAGGTGAGATGTAATGAGGAGAATAGATAGGAACAATAGCATATAAAAATTTAAATAATACTGGATAGGAACAGTAGCATATAAAAATGTAAATGATATTAGATAAGAACAATAGCATATAAAAATGTAAATGATATTACCTCGTCATCGACTAAAATTATATTTTGATAAGTGCCTTCATGGCGTGATTTTTTCTATGAGATTACTGATCCCTTTCGAATAATTAATACTCGCATCACCCATTCAGCGGAATGTTTTGGAATCTTGTTAATGGGGATAGTGTGGTTGGAGAGTTCAAATTCACTATCCATAAGTGGTGAATCTAGATGATTTGAAAGATAGAGGAAGAAGCGAAAATCAAAATTATGTATGAACATGGATGTTTAGCAGTAAAGTGTGTAGCATACAATGTGTGGATTTAAAATTTAACAATTGAATAAGCGTAAGGATAAATTTGTGTATGTTGTCAGGGATTTTGCATTAACTTACAACAATTGATGGCAATGACGATTCAAAGAGTGTACTTTGATTCGGACGGCGGAGAAACAATATTGTCCTATGAGCAGAGTTCAAAAGGTTGTTTATAATTGAAAAGACAAATCATACAATGGTAGAATTAAGTAGAAGAAGTAGCCCAAACCTATACAGTGTATGCAAAAGATTGTTGTTCAGTGGGAGAGGGGATCTACGTTTTGTTGGTTTTTACAGACAAAAGTCATAGCTATTGGCAAAGTTCGAGACGGATAAGTTAGGAGGAGTTGGGCGTGGCAACTAATTGGCAAGGTTCTGTTGAAAGTAAAGGGTAATCACATAAATTAATATTTTTTTAAGTCAGGGATATTTACGTAATTTAATTTTTGATTTTTAGAAATTCGATAGATATTTTATTAGGGACATTGTTAATTTTTTGGCAAATTTGATGGATCAAAACCCTAAGAATTCTTTTAGAAACATTGTTAATTTGACCTTATCTCTAAATATAAGAATTCTTTTTTTAAAAATAAAATTATGACAAAAAAATTTGAGTAACTTGAATTTTGCTCAATTAGAAAGGCACCATTTGGAAGGAAATCAGAGAGAGAGATGGATCCTCCTCATTCGCAAACACAGTTACGGAATAGCTGGCGTGGTGCCAAATTTATTTGGCGTACTGTTCTCATCTTCAATCTCGGCCTTGGAGGTAAAACCCAAAGCCCCATCGCGGCATTTTGCCTTTCGTGTTATAAGTTTCATGCATTTCTGTGTGAATGTCTGAATTGGGCTTTGGATTATAATATAGGGTTTTCACTTTTCTTGGCAGAAGAATGTTGATATTGTTATGTACTGTGCAAAAGGTTTATGTGGGTGGGTGGGTGGATTACTTGGGTCCTTCAGTATGTGGTTTTTTCCGGACATTGTTTCTTCTTGGGTTTAGTGGGAGTAAGAATTTTGGCACAGTTTTCTAATAACTTAACTGCTTTTACTCTGGTTATATGTGCTTAATCTGCTTGCTTTCATGAAATGAAAGAATTTGAATTGAGTTCTGGGTTGCATTTTGTATGAATATAATGTATTGGAGGATAAATAAATGTGGTAGTATTTAATTTTTGTGAAGACTCTTGCCTTGTGGAGATCCAATGTTTTATAACTCACGAGAGTGAAAGGTAACAAACCCCAATAGTTGCTTCTCGCTATCCATTCAGAAACATGCTACTTTAGTGTGTAGTAACTATGTTTAGATGCTTACTATATTACAGAAAGAATTCGAGCCATTTAGCTTTTGAGGGATTTCGATTTGAACTTCATCGTCCATCAACCATTTAGTCTAGAAGTTTAAAGGAAATTCACTTCACTTAAGTTTCCCTTTGCACTTGTCTATGTAAATGAGTTCTTTGACCTGAGTGTTGCAGATTTAGACAATTGGGAATTGCAGATTTAGACAATTGATGGTGTTTCTGTTCAACCTTGTGTCTATGTAAATGAGTTCTTTAAGGTGAGTGGTGTTTCTGTTTAACTTTAATATTACTATGCTGGATTTTTTCTCCTTCTAAAACCGAGAGTTGGACCTGTGATTTGCTTGGCATATCCTCTTCAATTCTTTGAGCTCTTTCCTTTCTCTATATAAATAGTTGTTTCATCGGATACTTGATTCAATTATCAGAATTCAATAACTGTCGAGCTAGCGATAGGTTGTGCTCCTATAATTATTGGTGAAAATTAGGTCCTGGGTAATTCTGTGTACTAGAGCATACATGCAATGTTTAATCGAGGAATAGGAGGCGGTGTCATGAGCTACTGATAAAAATATTTGCTATGGATAAACTGAGATGTGCACTTATTGATTCTTCTTGTCCTTGGGCAATGGGTTATCATGCAACTGTCTGAACATATAGGTGGATTTACTTCTCCACATGACCTTATGTTAATTTATGATGTAGATACTTTTCTTAGTTACTATTTTTATGTGGGAAAAACATTTTGATTGACGCAACCTTAGTAATACTATCTCTTAGTTACTATTTTTATGTGGGAAAAGCATTTTGATTGACGCAACCTTAGTAATACTATCTTCAAATGTTCATTTTTTCTTACTGAAGTGTAACATTATAGCATTGATCTTAAAGTAAGGAGCCATCTTCCTGTTTTAAAAAGTACGGAGCCATCTACCTAAAATGCTCCATATCAAGTGTGTCATGGAAGGTGGCATGAACTTGTGTTCCAATTCCTGGCTAGCAGTTTACATAAAATTGTCATTCTTTGCATGTTCTAATGGCTCAGATTCTGTGACTTCCTTATAAATTGAAAATTATTTCTACTTTTGCAGCTTACCTCTTTGCAAGGCCTGCAAAGAAGGAAAAACAAACTATCACTACACAACCCATTACTCCAGCCGAGACTATTACTTTCACTCCACCCGCTCCTCAAAATGTTGAACCCATCTTTTCTCCTATTCCAGAACCTGTGAAGGTGCAAGAGCCCCTTTCTGTAAAGCAGCAACACAGTATTTTTGGATGGACAGTAAAAGAGAAAGGGGAAGGTCAAACCTCAAAACTGAGAAGAGAAGAGGATAATCAATGAAGACAAAGCTTTACTGAAGCAGTTCAGATGAGCAGATTTCATCTTGAAGAAGTGACGTAATGTAGATGTTTCTCGATTCAAAACTTTCTTAGGCTAAGCTCAGTTACTGAACCATCATTTGGGGCGTGACTTTTTTTTTTTTTTTCACCTGCAATCTAATTGTTAATGTTGCTTTTTGAGTAGGCAATATAGATGATTTGGTATAGAAGAATTTTTTATTGCTACGGGAGGAAACTAATGGAGTTAATGGAGTTCCATGACCGTTTCGTTTATTTAGATGAACTTTATCTCATTGCACTAATAAGCTGGTCATTCGTGTTGGCTATTTCTTGAGTGATCAAACGCTTTAGTTTTTTATTCTTGAAAGTCAATAGGAGTATTTTATTAAGATGTGAACTTTTTCTTGACCTATATGGTTAACAAACAGCAGTACACACTGAATATGCACTTTCCATGTCAAATTTTGTCTTCAACTAGGAAGCAACAAACACATAAATCATCTTCCTTCAAACCCTGCTGTCCGAGAAAAAATTAGAAA
Organism: Solanum aculeatissimum; assembly: GCA_038996855.1. Lineage (NCBI taxonomy): Eukaryota > Viridiplantae > Streptophyta > Magnoliopsida > Solanales > Solanaceae > Solanum > Solanum aculeatissimum. Next base: position 5,462 of record JBCEWC010018962.1, read on the forward strand.
GACAACCAGCCATGGCATGAAAAAGATACATCAATGTAGACACTCAATGCTGGACCAAAATCTCTAGTTGCCACTGGCCAATCTAGTACGCCAAGCGCCTTCTTATACTGATTCAGTTTTTCTCAATTTCTCATATTGCTTTGTCACAACCTCTGAGACTAATCACTTAAAAGCGTTTGCACTCTCAGTGTATTACAGTTTTGGCAATTTGAACACTAACCCTTTTCTTATGCTCTTTTTGTTTAATGATTTGCTACCTAAATCAATTGTTGCATAATCCTCAAAAAACATCCGTGTGACACTCTTGCCCATTTTTTAGAATGGGATGTCTCAACTTTAAAGTTCCCAAACCCCACTGCCCGTGCAGAACAAAGAGTAAGTGATGCAGCTGCCTAATAAGAGAACAAATACTACAAGAAAAATTAAGCTAGCTAGGGTAAGAAGAAGATAGATAAAATTTTTGATTGCCTGCATAAAGGGGGGATTATAGAATATTTGTACAAAAAAAACATTGCAAAAAGTATTGTCCTCTCCAACTTATGGACCCCTTTTGCAAAGAGAAACTTTCATTTAAGGGGTCAATCTATAATAAACAAGACTTGAACTTAAAATCTACATAAGACTAAAATGTAGTATTATAAGACTTAATTTGTACTCTTCCCTTGACCATTTAAGGGATAGATACAACTCTTGCTTCTCTAAGTACTCTTCTCCTGAACATATTATTTATCCCTTGTAAGAGTTCTCCCTTGTTAAAAGATTTCTTGTCCTCAAGGAAGGAATGAAGGGAATCTGACTCTTAGTGTATTGTAGTCTTCCCATGTAGCTTCAGCAGGTGTTAACTGATCCCATTGAATTAATACTTGAGCCACAACCTTGTTTCCATTCTGGATCATACGCCTATCTAGTACCTTCTGAGGTTATGGGCAGTATGGGCTTGAGAGATTTAGTACTAGTGGGTGTGAAATTTCTGAGGGTAATTGATGACATTTTTTTAACTGAAAGACATGAAAAGTGGGATGTAACAACAACAGTGATAGAAGTTCCAATTTGTAAGGGACTGGCCCTACCTTTTCCTTGACCAGGTAAGGCCCATAATATTTGGTAGAAAGTTTAGAGAAGTGAGTGTCAGACATGGTTACTTGCCTGTAAGGTTGAATCTTAAGATAAACCCAATCTCCTTCACTAAATTGCCTATCCGATCTATGCTTTTTTGCTTGTTCAGTCATTCTATGTTGTGCCCTGTTGAGATGATGTTTTAAAAGTTATATCTTGAATTCCCTGGTGAGAAGGCTTCTGTCCACTTCCTCCTAAACTGAATCTCCAGCAGCATAGGGTAAGTGAAGAGAAGGAGGTTGCCCATAAAGTGCTTTGTAGGGTGAAGTCTATATAGAAGAGTGATAGATGGTAATATACCGCCATTCAGCTGCAGATAAATAACTAGACCAGTCTGTCTGAGAATCTGAACAAAAACAAACATATGTTTACTATCTTTGTTTGTCCATCAATTTACGGATGATAGGTGCTGGATGTGTTCAAGGTCCCCAAGCGTGGAAAACAACACTTACGACACTTTACTTGTAAATATTGGGTCTCTGTCACTTATGATATCTTTTGGAAGCCCATGTAGCTATGCACTTGATCCATAAACACCTTTGGAACATCAGTAGCAATGTATGGGTGTGATAGACTCATGAAATGAGCATATTTGGTCAACCTGTCCACAACTACCCATATTATTGTTTTTCCTTTGGACTTGGGCAACCTTTCAATGAAGTACATGCTTATACTACTCCAAGCTGTCGTTGGAACTTTGAGTTGTTGAAGTAGACCAGGATAGGGGGCATTATCATATTTATGTCTTTGGCACACATCGCAACCCTTCCAATACTCTTGAACTTCATCCCTTAGCCCCTTCCAATAAAAAATAACGGCCACCTTCCTAAAAGTATTTTCTATTCCAGATATGTCCCCCTACTACTGAGTTATGCCATAATTGTAAAATATCCTTCCTTAGTTGTTCATCAGGACCTACTACTAATCTGTCCTTCTTCCTTAGTTGCAGCGTGAAGTAAGTGTATCCTGGTATGTCAATCTTTTTGTCTCTAATGGATGATATTATCTCCTTGAGTGTATCTTCCAGATTCTAACTTTGCTTGATCAACTCCAATAAGTCAGTCTTGACTGTGGATAATGATAGTGCAACTAGCTCTATCAAGGGTAATCTCGACAAGGCATCCACCATCTTGTTCTCTTTCCCCTTTTTATACTCAATGAAAAAGTCATATTGCATAAGTCTTGTGATCCATTTGAGATGTAATCTAATGTGCAACCTTTGCTCTAGTAGATACATTAGAGTCTTTTGATCTGTTTTTACTATGAAGAATCTTCTAGTTAAGTACTGACTTCGTTTGTTTGCAACCATGACCAATGCTAGTAATTATTTGTTATAAACTAAGAGCACTTGATGTTGTGTAGCTAGTACTTTGCTTAAATGAGTAACAAGTTGCCATTTCTGCATAAGCACAACCCCAATACCTACATTGCAAGCATCAGTCTCAATCACAAAGGGCAGTGAGAAATCTGGTAATACTAGAACAGGTGCAGACGTCAAAGCTACTTTTAGCTTATTGAAAGCTTCTTAAGCCATGTTAGACCAGCTAAAATTGTCCTTCTTGAGAAAGTTTGTAAGGGGTTTACTGAAGACCTCGTATCCTCTTATAAACCTCGTGTAGTAGCCAGTTAATCCCAAGAATCCTCTCAGCTGCTTCAGAGTTAGAGGTTCGGGCCAAGATTTGACTGCTTCAATATTCTTTGGGTCTGTGGAAACCCCTGTAGCAGTAATGAAATGACCCAAATATTCTACCCTTTCTGCTGCAAACACACATTTGCTTCTCTTTGCAAAAAGTTGATGTTTGAACAATAACTCAAATGTAATCTTCAAATGTTGCAAATGTTCCTCTAGACTCCTGCTGAACACAAGAATATCATGAAAAAAACAAGTATGAACCTTCTTAGGTATTTTTGGAAAATGTGGTTCATTAAGCCTTGAAAACTACAAGGAGCATTAGTAAGCCCAAAAGGCATAACTAAATACTCATAGTGTCCAGAATGAGTCTTAAAGGCAGTCTTGGGGACATCAGGAGTTGGCATCCTAATCTGGTGATATCCGACTCTAATGTCAATCTTGGAGTATATGTTTTACCCTCCTAATTCCTCTAGAAGCTCCTCAATGAGAGGAATTGGGAGTTTTTCCTTCACAGTCACCTTGTTCAAGGATCTATAGTTCACACATGGCCTCCATGAGCCATCTTTCTTCCCTACCAAGACCACAGGTGTTGCATTAGGGTTGGAGCTATGCTGAATTATTCCTTCTTCTAGCATTTGTTTCACCATACTCTCAATCACATTCTTTTGTAAAGGTGAGTATCTATAAGGTCTGGAGTTGATTGTGCGCTGCCTTCCACAAAAGGTATATGATGGTCAAAAACTCCTCTCGAAGATGGAATCTGTTGTGGTTCTTTGAAGAAGCCTTGATATTCTTTTAGCAACGACTGGATCTCCATTGGTTCATCTTGGCCATTCATTACCCCTTCTAAGTAGTTACTTTCTGGACATACTCTTATCATAAAGATTTGAGCATTGTCAACAATGACCTTTTCTAGAGCCTTAGCTTCTACAGTTTTGAAAGAAGGGTAAGTACCTTGCAATTTAATGGTTCTTACCTGGTACTCAAACTCCATCATAAACTTGCCAAAGTTGACTCTAATATCTCCCAATTTATACAACCATTAAATTCCCAAGACTACATTGCAATTGCCAATTGGCAATACCATAAAGTCATCCTGGAAAGTAGCCTCTTACATCAACCACTTAAATTTTTTGCAACCATGCACAGATTGTATTGTTCTGCCATTAGCTACACTCACATCCTGAGGATTTATCTTTTGTAATTCACAACCAATCAATCAATAAACCTTCTCATCTATGAAATTATGGGTTAATCCAAAATCAATGAGTACACTAATTGGTTTCTTTTCTGTGCAACATTGTACCCTCAATGTCCTGTACTCCATTGTTCCATTGAATGCATGTAAAGAAATGGCACAATTCTCTATTGCCTCCTTTGTTGATCTTACTCCTTTATCTTTTCTTTGCTCTTGCTCTTCCTCCCGAGGAAAAACTTCTTCCTCCAGCACAATAGAAAACAACTGTCTCTTTGTCATACACTTATGTCCAGGAAGGAATTTCTCTTCACAAAAGTAACACACTCCCTTAGACCTTTTATCATCCATCTCTGCAGGAGTGAGCATCCTTTTTTTGTTGAAGTCCCTAAAACTTGTTATAGGTTTCCTTACATGACTAGACACCCTTTGAGCAGGTTGACTACTTCTATACTGGTTGAGACTAGGTACACTACCCTTTAACACCTTAGCCTTAGCTCCAAAAGAAGATTTATGCAACCTTGCTAGGTGGTAAGCTTGAGGCAAGGTACTGGGCTTCCCAATCCTCACATCATCACTAATCTCAGGCTTCAGACCATTGAGAAAAATGCTAATAACATTTTCATTTGAGATAGACAGTCTAGAAAGGACATTATCAAAATTAGCTTGAAAATCTTTCATAGATCCAGTTTGTTTGAGCCTTACCAACTCTGTCATGGGGAATAAATACTCAGCTCCAAATCTATATGATAGAGCATATACATATTCATCCCAAGTAAGGGGAGGATAAGCTGGCCCGCTCCTCAGGAATCCCTGGTGCCACTATAAAGCCACACTTTCAAAATGCAAGGCTACTAGTTTCAACCTCTGATTGTCAGGAACATCATCAGCTGAGAAGAACTGTTCCACCTTATATAACCAATTCCTTGGGTCTTCACCATCAAATTTAGAGAATTCCATTCTAGTGAACCTGGATAAAGGAGTCCGATGTGTTGTAGAAGGATGGTTTTGGTTATAGTTATTGAATTGTGTGTTTTGGTGCTTATTTTTGGGTGTGGTAAGGAGAGTTTATTGATGAGTCATAAAAATGCAACTTTGATAACGCTTTTAACTTGGAATTTTCGCGTGTTCTCAAGCAAATTTATGTGGTTAATGTTCCGTTTAGTGTTATTTTTAGGAAATTAGGTTGAGGCATGGATTCAGACAAAATGGAAGTGAAAAATGAAGAAATGTCACCGCCAGACTCACATGGGCACCATCACGGGCCGTGTGAGCTTACACGGGTCGTGAGAGATGTCGTGCATGATGACAGTGAGTATTGCAAGCCGAGGTAAATGGAAAAGAACCAAGTGAGACCTCACAGAAAGCCTCACAATTTGTGCACACCTTCACGAATCGTGGAGCTGACCGTGAAGGGAGGCAGAAAGTTCTAATTGGAATCGCATCAGAATTTGGCCAAGTGTAACCACACTAGACCCATCACGGGCCGTGTGGGGCTTCACAGGCCATTTCCCAAGCGGTGAAGAGATGAAAAAAGTTCAAGTTGAAATCACACAGAATATTGTGCCATGTTTTCCACACAAGACCTGTCATGGGTAGTGTGGAGTTTCACGGGTCGTGTGCCCATCTGTGAAGGGAGGCAGAAACTTCAAATGAGACCGCACGTGAAGTTGTCGCCAAGTGAACCCACATGGGACCCATCACGGGCCATGTGGTGTCTCACGGACCGTTTTTCCATCCGTTTGGAAAAATAGTAACTTCAACTAGAACCATGCATAAATTGTTGCCAAGTACAGGCTCACAGACCGTCTCACGGTCCGTGTAGTTGTCGTCGACCATGCCAAAAACTGGATTTCATATTTTAATTTGGATTAGGTTTTAGCTAGTATATATATGTAATTTTAGGTCATTTTTATTATCATAAAACTGTTGGAGACCGAATACAAGAGAGAACGACATTCTTGAGCTATTTTTATTGAATTTGTGGCTTTGCATCCGCTCGTTTGTGATTGTGATTCATAAATTTGCTGCTTATTCAATTGTACGTGTTGAGTATGTTCTTTTCATTTGATCATAAAACATGTATAAATCCATGAATAAACCATAATGCAAGTTACCCATGCTTAATTAAATCGTGAAATTGAACATGCAAGTTGAACAATTAGGGTTTCAATAATCATCCATGAATTCAAGTATAAAATCATGTTTAAATCACCTAAATACTACAACACTCAAGTCCCAACACTAATCTACAACAATATTGGAAGAACCC
>JBCEWC010018963.1:0-11677 GCA_038996855.1 Solanum aculeatissimum
GTTTTGACTTGGCACGGAGTAAATAAAGAAGACTTTTGAATCTTGTGGTCTTTAACTAAAGATGTGTGTTAATGTACCAAAATGTCCTATAATCTTGTGGTCCTGAACATGCCACATGAAAAAGTTGAAATTAAAATGTTGCCAAAAAGAGAAAAGGGCATTCCTTTTTTAAATGGACTAACAAGGAAAGTAAGACAAAGAAAATGAAACAGAGGGAGTATTTTCTTGATGAGCTAGCAACACGTTGAAGTTGATATTGCGTAAAACAGGTGATAAGGACCTGGAACATCAACATAGAGTTCCCGTTTGTAGCCTTTGTGCCTTCCCCGCCAGAAAAATAGCATTAATCCCCCAAGAAGGATAATTCCAAGAAATCCTCCAACAATACCAATTACGAGACCAGTCTTTGATTTACTGGGAGAACCTGCCAGGATTTCAACTTTAGGATTTAGAATCAGGGTGCATAAATTATCTAACTGTCAAACACCTCCGGCAACACCTAACTTCTAAAATAAAGACTTGTAGTTCAAAAATATGGTATTTGCTCTTTCAGTTAATTACCTTCACTGTCAGATACACAACGACGACTGAAGTTTACGCCACAATTCAAATGGTTCTCTGAAAAACTAAAAGGCAAACTGAGTTAAACTAATATCAACAGTTCTGAGTCGCACAAAAGAGCAGGGGCTATTATAAATAGGCAAAATACATAAACAGAGGCTCAAACTTGGCTTTAGAGGCAAGTAAACACTCCAACTTTGAGTATGCATATCTAAACACCTCAACTCGTCTCTACGACATCAGTTTAATACTCCAACTTACAAAAAAATCATCTAGACACCTCAAAAATTTATGTGCCACGTTAGCGTCGGGTATCCATAAGACACATTCGTGATTCAGTTGTCAATTGAGACCAAGTTGAGGAGTCTAGATGTGCACTCTCAAAGTTAGAGTGCTTACTTGCTAGTTGAGGCCAAGTTTGAGTGTCTATTTATGTATTATATCTTTGAGAATGTTCAAATTATTAAGCAGCTTCGAGCTATCATCTAAATTAAACAATGCAAGAATCGGAATCTGCATACTTGTATTTCGGGACTTGGAACAAACTGTCAGGAACTTTTCCAGTAAGATCATTCATAGCAAGCTGGCTGGCAAAGAGATATCACCGGTCAGGTCAATATCACTTGGCACACGTTATAAGCACATCAAAGATCAGACTAAACGAATCACTTACAGGTTAATCAAGTTGGGAAGGCCTGAAAGTGACTCGGGGATAGTCCCAGACAGATTGTTTTGACTCAAAAACCTGTTCAAAGAAACATTAAAACTAGATTTTTAAGTCAAATACCAAAGGTAAAACTCAGTTCTAGAAAAAACAAATCAATGAAATAATAGTACTTACAGAAATTGAAGCTTTTTTAGATTGCCTAAGGAAGCTGGTATTTCTCCAGACAAACGGTTTTTTTCCAGATCCAACATGGTCAAGCTGGTTAAATTTCCTAGTGCTTCAGGAATTTTACCAGTTATTCCGTTTCCTTGCAAAGAACTGCCAGGATGTCGACCGCCAATCAGTTCAATACATAACACAACTAAGGACATGAAAATTGATATGAGTTCAAAAATCACAAAAGTAGAACTTCCTACTGACAAGGATGAAAACTTTATTTTCAAGAGATCTTAGCAAATGTTACCAGCTATGACCTCAGAATGTTCATCAGAGGCACTATGAGAATAACGGACAAGAGATGAAGATGAAATATCCAATACTCTATCAAAAGCATGACCAAAGACCCAAGAATGTCGTTTTTAATTATTAACTTAAAAGATTACTAATTTTTAGTTGAAAATTTGAGAATCAAGGGGTTTTCAATGCATTATCACCAAAATTGTGATACGATTTCTACACATGCTTGTGGGGGTAGGAAAGTAATACAATAGGAAAAAGCTAAGATCCCAAATCATGCACCGGCAAAGATACAAGCAATCACCGGTTCCCAAACAAGAGCATCAGTTAGTAATGTGTGTCAATATCATGAGTAGATTAATATCATCTTGATGAAGGAAATCGATAAATATAGACTCCTAGAGTACCACATAACCTAACAGACAATATGTTTATTTCACCATCACAATTTCCACAATGGTTTCAGATTGAGAATTCAATGCTATTTCCTCCCCTAAGAAAAAGAAACTCAAAATTATCATCCTAAAGCAAGCTCACATTGCTGCAAGAAATCATTCCAATTACATAGTCATGGATTTCATTTTTAGTCCAATTCACTTAACTTCCACCTCCTCTTCAGACTGCTTGTTTCTATGAAATGCCATGATTTCTTCACCACTGTTATTTCTTTTTTCGGTCTGCTTTGATATGCTTTTCCTTGAGCCGAGGGTTTGAGGGAAATAACCTCTCTACCTTCCAAGGTAGGGGTAAGATCTATGTACGCTCTACCCTCTCCAGACCTCACTTGTTGGATTATACTAGGTATATTGTTGTTTGTTTCCATTGATCACATTTAAGTAACACCTAGTTTTCGTAAGTGAAGTGACTCATCTATTGATGTAATGATTAAAGTGCACACTTAAACTTAAATCCAAAAAACTAAATAGAGTATGGAGTTATGAAATTCCATTCAATTGAAATAATTCAACAATTTCTCTATACGTACAGAGTATTAAGATGCGTTAGAACACCTAATCTTGGAGTTAGAGCGCCAGTGAACCCCATATTTGACAATGACCTGCAAATAAAACTCAGACAACATTATATATAGCATTTCAGAATGGTATTTGACCAACAAAAGCTCAAGTGTTTGGGACCATAATTGTATCATGTACATGGCGATCATATGGCTTGCAAATTAACTTCAACTTACACCATCAAGACATTGCTGTTATCGTCACAAGTGATTTTTGACCAAGTGCATGGATTAACTTGATTCTGATTCCAATCAGAAAGTTGATCACTCGAAGCATTTAGTGAACTCTTCAATGCAAACAGTGCATCTCCTAATCAAAGTTCAGAAATTACAAAACGACGAATGTCACACCACTTTACGAGCAGAATAGAGACAACACTTGGTCAGCACAAGTAATATGTGGACAAAATGAATGAATGAGAATATAACCCAACAATCAAAAAAAAATGTGGAAAGGCTAAAATAATCTAACCCCTCTAAATTTTTATTTATACCTTTGAATAGATAAAAGAATAATTGCAGCAAAGGTTATCTCTTTGTTAGTTTGCTAAAGAAGAAAATGGGAGAAGTGGGTACCCTGCTGATCAGCTGAGACAAATGAGTAGAGACATGTTAATATCAGAATTGCGAGGAACAGTTCCATATTGCAGTTGCTGTTCAATTCAATAGATCAAGTAAACTTATTCCCCTTCATCAGTGTAACATAAAGCACTATCTTCCTAGGTAATGACAGATGGCAGTTCTGCAAATTATATTAGAAAGATTACAACGAGCAAAATTAGTATAACCTCAAAGGAAACAGCTAAGCCTATTTAAATATGGAAAAGAGATATCTGATGCAAGAACAACAACAACATACCCAAGTAATCCCACAAATAGGAAGAGGGTAGAGTGTATGCACACCTCAGCCCTACCTCATTGAGGTAGAGAGGTTGTTTTAAAAGACCCTCGGCTCAAGGAAAAGCATATTGAAAAAGAAATGACTGAAGTGAAGGAATCATAGCAAAATACTATAGAAAGCATGACAAAACATTCTGAAAAAAAGGAACAGTAACTACACCAAAGAAGTGTGATAATTGAAGTACAAGAGAAGAAGAAGAAAAAGGTAGTGGTCGATGACATAAATCAATCACATGAAAAGCATAATATGGCATTACATAATGCCCTCTATCAATAATGTGAAGCATGCAATCGCATACTTTGAGCAGCAAACCCCATATAAGCAAAGTGTAGAAGTATTGCAGAATGGTAAAAGTTATTAGAAGCTGAAAGAACAACTACACACTTGTCTTCTCCATCCAAACAATTCTTCAGCTACTACCAATAATGTCGACCATCCAAGGAAGAATTGATTCACAAATTTCAAACAATCGCCAAACCTACTCTTTTCTTTCCTGAACAAAGAACAGATATTTTCAACAGCAATTCTTCTGAATGTCTATTGGTTATGTCTATCATATAAACCACAAGAATTTCATGATATGAAGCTATAACAAACCTACTAGATAATTCCCCCATTTTCTCAAAATACAACAAGTGAGTAATGAACTATAACAGAAGCTTTCAATAACTTGGTAAGGTGAAAGACACAACTACTTCAAAAGAAACTCCAACAAATGAAACAAGAAAAGTTGTTGTAGATAAAACTGACTATGTAAATATTCAAATCTCCTTCTCAACCATTGTAATTCCTACAACTTAACTAGACTCACAAAAAATCTAAGTTTTACCTTCTTCTTTTTTTCTCTGTCCCTTGTGGGTCGATTTCTCACATGGTCACTCCAGTAACAGCTATTATCTCATAAAACTCACCTTTCTTCTTGATTCCAATTTTCTTTCAACAAAGAAAGTGACTTTCCGACATAATAACTATTAGTTGAGTAACCATCTGCAAAATCAACTATGCCCCTTGCTTATTATTAACAATTTAAATTTCCCTTCTTCTATTTCATCACATGTATCAGAAAAAACAAACAAGTAACAACTCCTTCTCCACCCAAAAAGAAAACAACCCCACATCCTCAACTCAACAAAATCCATCAAGAACAATTTTTTCCAAGAAAAAAGTTCACTTTTTTCCTTCCATAAGTCAAGTCAAATCAGAAAAGACAAACCCACCATATCAAAAGCCAAAACACCATTCTCAACACACCTAACAAATAAAAACAAACGACAGAATCTGAAAAAAGAACAGAAAAAGAACAAGAGCTGAGTAAGCTAAGTACCTTCAAGCAAGCACCATACTTTTTAGGCTGTGAAAGAAACAGCAGAACTTGAACTAAAGGTTGAATCTTTACTTTGGATTAAACCAAAAAAATAGCTTGACAAAGCAAATCTTGGAGAAAAAACACAGAAAACTGTTGTTAGAAAAAAAAGTTGTCAATGGAGAACTTCAAGAAAGCTTCTATCTTTTTGCATATGCTTCCTGCAATTATTACTACGTTTTAGTCTTCTCTTCTTGTCTCTCCCAACAGTATTTCTTAGTTACCCGCGACCCCTTTACATCCCCCCACCCCCCACTCCTCATCACTCAATACAATTCCATGGTGGCTAACTGGAAGTGGATCCCACTCTTTTTTCTTTTCAATTTTTACTGGTAATTGTGAAGAAGGGATATTAGTAAATGGAAAGATCTTTTGTGTTTCTTAGGGAAACATAATAGGTGGGACATCGGGTATCGTGGAATGGTTGAGATATTAGTAAATAGAAAGATCTTTTGTGTTTCATAGTGAAACATAATGGGTCGGAGTATCGTGGAACAATTGGTCTTTCATAAAAAAAATTACATTGTATGTATATATATATATATATATGATAAATTCAAAAGAATATTTAAGTATATTTATTATATGATAAACGGATTTTGTACGTTAAAAAATAATATTTTTCCTGTATTTCACTATAGTGAAAATTCTGAAATCTGAGTTTATGGTCTTAGATTTCAATCCAGTTCCAACAATGTACTTCTCGGCACATCATCAATATATAGAGAAAACATAACTACTTGATGTTGTAAAATTAAATTCAACGAGCTTGATTCTCAATTGAATCACTATTACATCTTTATTGTTTGATCTTTCTTGGTGAACATTTCGTTATAACACTAATTCTTATATCAACAACAACATACTCAGTGAAATCCCACAAGTGAAGTCTGCAAAATGTACGCAGACCTTATAACTATCTAATATCAAATGGTAAAATTAAAAAAACAATGGGGCTATAGTGAAAGTAAAAAAGGATCTTTCTTAATGGAGGGTCCTTAATTTTAAGTTATTTTTATTAAATAATTTCTTCCACTTCAAAAAAGGGCAAAAAGTTATATGAACTTTTTTCAAAGAGGCATCCAAAGTGTTGGTTAGTCCATTCATGTCTTATGGAATGAAGAATAAAACTCTTTGTACCCTTAAAAAAAAAAAAGTTAAGAATGAAATTCTACTTTTGAGAAAATGAAAAATATAATTTGAGACCTAATAGAACTCCAAGTTTTATTAAAGCAAAAAAGAAGTATTCCCCCGTTCACTTTTACTTATCACTATTTTATTTATCGAGGTCAGCATACATAAACTTTGACCAATATTTTAAGAAATATTTTTTCATTATATTAATATGAGAAAGATTTCAACTATAGCATTTTTTCGTATAGTTTTCAACCATGTAACGTTTAGATTTTAAATATTAAATTTAGCTACTTCATTTTAGTTTTGAAGTTTAGTCAATTTGAACTCGAAAAGCGAAACAGTAACAAATAAAAGTGAACTAGGAGGGAATAAAACTTTTGAAGTTTGTAAAAGTCAATTGCAAAACCCTTTTGCATTTTAAACATTCTTAACATTTTGGGGTCAATAAACTTATGTTGATTTAGATAGTAAGAGTATTTCTTGTTTTTTTTTTAACTAATAATAATAATATACATGAAATAAACTTATTATTGAGAATATTATGGCTATTTAAATTTTTTTTTAAGTTAATATATTTCCCAAGAAAACACAAATTTAAATTATTCTTTCATTTCAAAATATCTGTCATGATTCTTTTTTACACGCCTCATAAGGCTTATAACTATTATTTTACCCTTTTTTTAGTTATTTAAATAGGCCATATTATAATTATTGTAGTATCCAAGGACAATAAATGTTAGTAAGAGTGGAAATATAAAAAAAAATTATTTTAATATTTTAAAATAATAAATCATTTAAAATAATTATTTTTAAAAATTAAATAATTTGAGACGGAGAAAGTAACATAATTTAACACTTTAATTTTACCACCTAACTTAAAAAGAGGAGTGAGTTTGACTAGAAAAACAAATTAAATTTTTTTCCAAAATATTGACTGAATTAAATGTTTGACCACTTTGACCAGATAATAATTTATTGATTCTTTCATCTGACATTATATAATTATTATCTCATTTAACTTTCATAAGATAACTTAGAAATCACTTGACTACATTTTTCTCCCTTTTTTTAGGAAAAAAATTGAGAAAATATTTATTTGGACTCGACGAACAATAATAACATATCTAGTGAAATTTCATAAGTGGGAGACTGGGATCTAAAGAGGATAAAATATACGTAAACCTTATCACTACCTCATAGAGATAGAGATGTTGTACGTTTGCAGAAGACTCTCGTTTCAAAAATATCAAGTGTCAAAAGCAGAAAATACTAGATCTGAAAGCACATATATAAATACAGTAAAAGTAACAAATATAAGACGGACAATAACAACACAAGATATAAAAATATGACTTATCCTATTAACCTACTATATCACAAGGTGAGACATCATTTTACATCTACTAGTCTATTAACCTTCTACCCCAATACACGTCTTCCACTCATTTTTATCTAATGTCATTGGTTAGATGAAGTTGTGTCATATCTTGTCTAATACTTTTTCGATCTACCTCTATTCCTCCACGAAACTCCTAAATCCAACCTTTCGCACCTCCTAACAGGGGCGTCGGTATTTCTTCTCTGCACATGCCCAAACCATTACAGTCTTGTTTCCCTCATCTTGTCAGTCACAAAAGGTCATCCCTAACTTCTCCTGATTGGTCTCATTATTTTATTAAATCAATAAATTAATTTTGGTACACATTTTACCTAACTTCCAGAAAGCTAAACATATTTTTAAAATTAAAAAAAATATTTATCTTAGAAAGTTAATGTGTTTGATTAAACATGCTATAATTATCATAAGCTAAAGTATAATAACAAATTTATATAAACACTCGATGTGGATAAATATTTTACGTAAACTATTAATATGGCTAATTAAGATAAAATTAAAATCCCCCCAAAATTGTTTAATATAGGCAAGTGGGTCCAAAATGTCAACAAATAGAAAGAGATTTTGATTATAAAAATATCTTCTTTTTTAAAATGCTACCTAACAAAAGAATGGATCATTATAATTATTATATATTATTTTTTACATAATAATAAATAATTATCCACTAGTTTCTTCATATACACTAAAGCAATCAATATAATTATGACAGAAAATTCTCCAACAATTTTTTAACCAATCAAATTGTCAAAGATAAAGCCATAATGTGCTAGTCAAAATTGTCATTTTTTAAATTTAATTTAATTTTATTAAATTAAGTGATATTGTTTTCTTGCCAAATATGATAATGATGTGCTTAACATCCATAACTACGATATACTCGATGTAATTTTATAAATAATGTTCAAAAGGAGTATAATATATATAGATTTGATCTTTATTTTTACGCAGTAAATAGACTTCTTCTTTTTTTGCATAGATCTTCGACTCAAAAAAAATATTTCTTAAACGAAATTACAAGATGATAAAAATGAATTTTATAATAGATTAGGTTTTTTATTCATATAAAAAGACCAAAAAAAATGGAAGAAATTTTATGGTTGAATATTTATGGTTATATATTATCTATTTTTCTTCTTTTGAATAAATTTGGTAAAATGTCACTTTCAAGGAATAAAAAGTGTTTTAGTTTTCTTGACTTGAACCAAACTTTTTTGTTATTATCCAGAAATTAAATATTTTTTTCTATCCTCAAAAAAATTATTAAATTATCATAATTACTATTTAACAATTTAAATTGCATCACAACTTTCATTCGAACTTTATTCTAGAAAATAAAAAAAATTAGAACTTGAAATGAATCCAAAAAAGAGTTATTTTTCACGACGTCAAAAAACAGATCCATAATTTTAATATTTAAAAAAAATAACGGATGAGCATTGAGCCGTAGTGGCATAATTAATATTTTATATTTATTAAGAAAACATCATAAATAAATTTAAAAAATCAATTATTTTTTTTATAAAATAATAAAGTATAAAACATTTTCCTTTGTACTATATCTAGATTTAATGAATTTCATATTCTAAAATAGTCAAAGTTTTCTCATCCACTTATCTTTTTTTTTTCCACTGACAATATTCAGAACAATTAAATTAAATATTTAAAAGTCAGAAAAAACAGTTCTCAACACGTGCTCAATAATTAAATTTATTTTATTGCAAAAATAAATTGCAATTGGACATCTTTATACTATTTTCTAGAAATAATAAAATTATTGCCCAAGTCTTAAATTATTTTTTATTATTTTAAATTTCTCATTTTGCTCCAAGTATTAATTATTTTTAAAGACTTTAATTATGAAGTAAATATATGATGAAGAAAAATTATATCTTAAGATATAATTAATATATAAAAAAAAACTCTCTACTTATATATTTTACTGTATAATAATATTTATATTATTAGGGACATGGCATGCAGTCATGCAGACAGACCAATAATTCAACTTCAGTATTACATTACTTTTTGTGGTCCATTTGTCCTTTCTATATATTTCTATCTATGATTTATTATAATACCGATTGTCGTAGAGTAGTAAGTACTCATTTATTTTTAATTTTTGAGTTTGAGTTTGAGTTTGAGTTTAAGATTTTTCTTTTTGGTTGTCCATTCAGTATTCAATAATCGTATTGGAGCTCGACTACTCCAGATTCATACCTGGAGTTTAAGATTTGTTGTTGTTGTTGTTGTTCATCGGTGTTTGGTGTCCGCATTTGATGCCCACATTGAAGCCCGACTACTCCGAATTTGCGCCTTGAGTTTAAGATTTTTTTGTTGTCTATTCACTGTTTCGTGTCCGCATTAGAGTCCAACTACTTCGGATTCGCGCCTTGAGTTTAAGTGTTTTTTTTTTGTTGTCTATCTGGTATTCCATGACCGCATTGGAGTTCTTCGTGTGGTGTAGAGCCCATTCCAGGGAAACGTTCCCTACCAAGAAATTGTTGTTGATAGCCAGCATTATACTTTCTCGAAGTGAGATTTCTAGAGACGAACTCAAATTAATCAATCGAGTTTCAAAATAGATATCAAACATCAACTGGAATTTTTTTTTTTAAAAAAGAAGTTTACTCATTCCCTTGTTGGACTAGTAAAATGGTTATTAGTATGTTTTGTTATTTTCTAAGTTCATTTTTATTTGTTCATTATATTTAAAATAATTTTTTATTTATATTTGACATTTCTAACATATTAAAAAAATTAATTATTTTTTCCTATTTTATCTTCAATATTAAATTATTATTTCTTGAGAAACTCATAAAATTTAAAATAGACAAGTAAAAACGGACTGTCAAAGAAGTGGCGAAGTCAATATTTTCGTCAAAGATGTTAATACTTTTAAAACATGAGTGGGTGATTTTTATATCGAGAGTGTTCAACAATTGATGTATATATATCAAAATATCTATATTTAACCTATATATACGGAAAAAAATTCAACGAAAGATGTTCATCTGGCTACTCTTGGATGAATGTAGTTCCGCCCTGTGCCGAAGTAACCTTGAAAAAACATCCTTAACAATATTATCACTTTAGAATCTTTTAATAATCACATGGTTACAGCCTGGATATTCTAATAACATTAGTTGTCTATATGTAATAATCATTAATTATTAATGACTTAATTATATTTTTCATATTATAACTCTTGTATTGTTCATTTTGGAATTATATTTAATTTTTTTTAAATCAAATTAAAAACAATTCACTTTTACCTAACATAATCAATAAATATTTTGGTGGGGCTATCCTTTTTTAATTAGGACTTTCGATTTTAAGTCCTAAGTATAGATAATTTCTGATAGAAATGCTTCCTCGAAATAAGTTCTATGCGGTGAGAATATAAATTAATTAGAGTTTAATATAGAAAATGGAACACTGAATGACAAAAAAAAATTAAAGAATAAGTTATTTAGATGAATTATTTCGGTGTTCGATGTAATATTTAGTTATTTGTATGGAGTGTTTAGGCAAATTGAGGATTATAGCTCTATGAGAAGGTTCGTAAAAAAATAATTAATTAATTTAGCAAAAAAAGTTTTTTTCTAAATGAGTTCTACGCAGTGAGAATACAAATTAGTTGGAATTCAATCTAAATAGAGAACACGGGATGAAAAAAATAATTAAAAAGGAATCATCTAGATGAATTATTTTGGTGTTCCATGTAATATTTAGTTATTTGTATGGAGTGTACTAAATTAAATATATGTCATGTAGTTGTACACATAAGACAGATCAAGAATTATAGCTCTATGAGTCAACGTTGAAGGTTCGTAAAAAAAAATTATTAGCAAAAAATGCTTCCTTAGAATAAGCAACGTGGTGAGCATACAAATTAGTTGGAATTCAATATGCATATCGAACACTGGATGAATCATTTTGGTTAATTGTTTCGATATTTCATGTAAGATTTAGTTATTTGTAAGAATTGTTGGTACTAAATTAAATATATGTCATGTCGTTGTACACGTAATGCAAATCGAGGATTATAGCTCTATGAGTCATAGTTGAAGGTTCATAATTTTTTTTTTAGCAAAAATAAAGAAATTCCGTTGCCGGGACTTGAACCCGGGTCTCTCGGGTGAGAGCCGAGTATCCTAACCAACTAGACTACAACGGAT
>JBCEWC010018964.1:0-11677 GCA_038996855.1 Solanum aculeatissimum
TCACTTGTCCCCTTGTCATCTCGTTTGATCATACTATATTGTCATATGCATTGCATGCCCGCATACTTAGTACATATATTTGTGCTAACCCATACTTTCATCTATATGTTCTAACCATGTAGGGACCGGTGACGACTTCTATCTTCCGGCAGATGATGAGTGACATCTTTGGAGTTTTTAGCTTGTGGTGAGCCCTTTTGTTCAGGGGGCAATCACCACCTTCTATCTTCCTTGTATTTGTTTATTTTCTTGTTTCATGTATTGAGGGTGAGCCCCAAACTATGTCTAGGCCCCGCTCTTTCTTATGAAGATGCTATGTTGGACACACTAAACTATTACACATTGTATTATGCTTTATTGGGATATTATGACTATTGGGATTTGCTATGGAAATGATTTTCCGTTTATGCTTATGTTTATGCTTATGGGATTGTGAATGTTGGGAATGTGCTTATGTGGAAAGTTCCCTAACCCGGTATGTCTCCATAGCTTGAGTCCTACTTACCCACCCCTTAGAAATACCTGCTATGTACTATGTTATTCATGTTTATCCCATTCCCGACAATATCCCCATAGCTTGAGTCCAAAGCTCCGTTTCCCCTAGAATTATGTGTTATGTGTTTACTTTACACGCCTCTGAATCGATGATGTGAGTAATGATGCTATGATGGCTTGATCGAGACCTTTTGGGTTCTCCTTCGCCGTGTCACATCTAGGACCTACTCTCGGGTCGTGAAAAAGATAGTATCAGAGCCCTAGGTTTGTAATGATCCTCGGAGTCCAACATGATACTTTACTTTCTTGTCTTTCGTTTCTGCATCTTGTATTGCATCAGGTTTTGTCTGGTAACATTTTAAATCCTCATAAACTACCTTGGATCCTCCACCTATGACTGGACTAATGGCTCGTAAGTCAATCTACGGATCATCTGATAATTCTTATACTCAACTTCAGAAATCAATATTTTCACCAAGTCTAGCCATCATTCTACGAGCCCAAGATACGACCCGTGTGGACACTTCCGGGGGCCTTTCCATGTAACCCACTGGTACTTGGAAAATTTCTAGATTTCATTTCCTAGTCCCTTTTACACCTCCCAATATGTGGAAACTTACAGTATGATTCATAAATACCTCTGTACAATGACTTCCAGTAACCCTAAAATTTTACCAACTTCAAAACCTCAACTACGAAGCCAATCTACCACCTGTAGTTTGATACAAGAGTCATAGATCAACTCATAATATCAGTCTAGCTCAGAATTTTTGCAACATTTCCATTTTCTAGACTTTTCAACATGTGGGGTGTTACATTCATGCGTACTCATGGGGCTATTTTTAAATGAAAAATGATACATAGATTTGAAATTTTTATGAAAATGATGTTTAAAGTTTCCTTTTGCATTTGTGTTGAGTTGTTGGTGTCCATTTAACCTTACTTAAGCTTATTTTTATCTCATTCGGGGACGAATATTCTCAAGAGAGAGATATTGTAATACCCTGCATGTTAAAAGACTAAATTATAAAAAATAAGTGCAAGTTTGATTTCTTGTATGGTGACGTATGAGCACTATCTATGGATTGTGGTTGGGTTTATGTGTCTTAAAACGTCCTCGTGGATAGGATGGAAACTTGGTGAAAACTTAAAAGTTGGGGTTGGATGTACAAGGGTTCATTATAGACTGTAAAAGTATCCATGAGTTATAGACTGGGCTCATGGGTAGGCACCAATAAAGGATAAAATTTGGGTTTCAGGAACTCCTTATACGACCCAACAGAATGGGTCATAGTTTGATGTACGAGTCATGCATTGGCCTCGTGGATTGAACAGTGAGGGGTGAAAATATCATTAAGTATAGAAGCCATATACAAGAGGACTTATGACCCATAATGATACTATGGGCCATAATCCTAGGTTCGTAGATTGAGGTTCTGGTGTCAAGCTTCTAAAGTTTAGGGGTGTAACCAGGAAACAACCCCATTTCTACGAGCCATAGATTGATCTACGACCTATACATCAGTGTCATAGTTTCCCCCGATTGTCTCTCTGAAGGATAATTCTGACTTTTCCTCGCATTCTAAGTCCTAAACTAGTCATTTTGACTCCTAAAACTACCTATATCAACCTTAAACTACCCCAATCCTTTTTGTTCCAAATCATTCTCCCAAATTATTCCAAGTCTAAAATTCTCAATTTCTCTCAAGGATCCTTGAAGGCTCAAGCTAAAGGCTTTCAAATTTTCTTCCTCAAGCTTGAGTTTTCATTCATAGATTTCGTCCAAGGTATATGGGTTTCATTCATGGGTACCTTCACCCATGAAGCCAAAGTAATTTCACCTAGTATCTTAGTTTCAGGCGATGGAATTTTCATGAGTTTTGTGGTATTACTTTAAATACATGTATCATGTTTTTATCTATTTCCATAAGATGTACCTTTCTATGAAATTGATATTTCATTATGAGAAGTTGATGATTTGTAAGGTATTTTATGACAAGCTATCTAGGGTTTTAAAGTTCATGGTGAGTTGTTTCATGAACCATTATAATTGATGAATTTTATGATATTTATGCATAATCTACTTGCATTTTGTGTTTTAAAGTCCAATTGCTTGAACCCACCTTGTTTTACTTTATGTCTCAATGAATTATGCTTTGAATGATAAGGGTTACAACCAAATGTTTATGAAAGTTTTGGATGTGATTATGGAAGACCTTTTTATGACTAAATGAATGATTAGTAAAAGGTTTTCTCACCTAGATGATGGATTCCCTATGTGATAAGGATAATTTTCACATTTTGAATCCTTAAGTGTCATGAGTTACTCTATAAATTTTATCAATACTATTGAACATAAAGTCTATGAATGATAACTTTAATGTATTACTATTATGTGGGACTTGACTTATCACGAATGAGGCTTTAGGTGGGGACTCGACCTAAGGGGTCCATAGTAGAAGCTCTAGTCTCATAACTATGTTACCACCATAAGTTTCCTTCTTTCCACCAAATGTTGATGGCTTAAGGGAGATGTTATTGAATGAAGCCATAACACTTGGTATTTCATCTGTCAGGATCCACCAAACTGTATAAATACTTAAATGAAGTGTATTGATGGAATGGCACAAAAAGGGACATAGCAAAGTTTGTGGCGGAGTGTCCAAATTATCAAAACGTGAAGGTTTAATATTAAAGATCTGAAGGTCTTGCCCAAGTTATTGAAATTCCTATTTGTAAGTGGAAAGATGTAAATATAGAATTCATAATGGATTTGCCTCATACCTATAAGAAATGTAACTCAATTTGGGTAAGTGGATAGAATGACAACATCAATCTATTTTCTACAGGTTAAGACTTCCTATAGTGTCGAGGATTATGCAAAGATGTATATTCGAGAATTGGTAAGACTTCATGGTGTGCTTTTGTCTATTAGTTTGGATCGTGGTACTCAATTCACTTTACACTTTTAAAAGTCCTTTAAAAAAGGTCTTGGTACCATGGTTAAGTATCGATTTTCATGCGCAAATCGATGGACAAGCCAAAAGAATAATTCAAACTTTACAAGATATATTGAGAGTGTGTGTACTTGATTTCAAGGATAATTGGAATTATCACCTACCATTGGTTTAGTTCACTTACAATAATATTTATCACTCGAGCATCAAAATGGCACCTTTTGAGACTTTGTGTGAGAGAATATGTAGGTTTCAGGTGGGATGATTTGAAGTAGGAGAAATAGCCCTTATTGTACCCAAATTGGTATTTGATGCTATGAAAAAGGTGAGGCTTATAAGAAGAAAACTTAAATTTAATATTAATGATTGAGTCTACTTAAAGATTTTTTCTATGAAGGGTATACTATATTTTGAAAAGAAAAAAAAAGCTCAGTCCCTGGTATGTCAGCCCATAGAGGATCCTAAGGCGTATTGGTAAGGTGGCCTATGAACTTGATTTGCCATTAGAGTTGGTCTTGGTCCATCTAGTATTTCATGTGTCAATGTTGAGAAAATGTATTGGTGAACCTAATTCCATTATGTCCTTACATAATGTAAGAGTTGAAGAAATTTTGACCTATGAGGAAATTCTAGTTAAAATATTAGACTGTCAAATTAAAAGGTTGAAAAACAAAGAAATTACATTTGTTAAGGTCTTATGGAGGAACCAAGAAGTTGAAAGTGCTACATGGGAAGAAAAAGCATACATGATGAAATGATATCCTCACATTTTTTCTTCCATTCCAGCCCAAGGTACTTATCTATTCACGCTCTATTCCTCCAAGCTCCTACATGTCAACCTCTCTATATCATATTATATTCATGAATTCACATGAACCTGAAATTTAAATGATGTTTAAATTATATCATTGCATTCATGTTGGGTTGTTAGCTATACACTCTACTCTACTCAAGCTAGTCATATCTCATTCGAGGACGAATGTTCTCAAGAGGAAGATGTTGTAATATCTCAGTTATTTAGAGATTGAAATATGATATTATTAGGTAAAACAATATAGAAATAGCCTCGGTGGATTTTTAGAACATGTATTTTGCAAAAATAAAGTTTTTCAAAATTTTCCTATCTAGAAGGATCCATTATAGGACTGTGTTGTAGACCTGCTTCTCTCATCTCCGCGCTTAGGCTTAGCACACACTCCTACTCAAGAGGTTTGAAGCAGACGTACTCAAGTATTTAACCTAACATGGTTATACTTGATCCCACGAGGAATATGGTAGACCCCGAATTAATACTTTTTCTATATCTTGACTAGAAGTACTCTAATATCTCCCAGAAATAGAGAAAATAAAAATGACTAAAATAAAAAGGGGGGATTTTCGATGAAAATAAATTCTAAAACTACAATAGCAGATTGTTTATAACCAGTAGAGAAACTAACTAGGGTGACATGTTCCCCATAACTTCCTAACTAAGTGTTTTTGGATACTCACAACTCTTGTTTGGTGTGTAGGTGCAGGATAGTAAGTTAGGTTCTCCTAAATCCTTGATCGGGCATCTAGGTGAATTTCATCACATTACTGGATCGGTCTCCGTAATGTGGCATTACTAACCCTTACTTTTTATCCCAGACCAAAACTACTACCCCTAGTAGCCTAATTAGTTGAGAAATAGTCAATCAACCTCTGTTAATTACTTCTTTTCCTATTCGTGACCTCTTGGATCGGGCAGGTGATACTAGGCAAGTTATAACGTAGGCCTCTATTAAAATTTAGTTAAATTGAAGAAGTTAATTAATACATCCTACCCACCATTCAAGAAATTACAAGTAATCCAATTTTATCTTAGCTAGTTCGTCATGGGTCCCACAACCCTAGTTGTGGACTTAGTCACGCATCCTTGATGTTTGATTAGAAATTATGTCAAAAAACTACACAATTAAATAACTTACGCAATAAAAACTGATGAACCAAATTTGGAATCTCAATGAAATTAAAAACTTGAATTGATAAAAATCACAAAAGATATTTACAAGCATGTAAGTGATGTTCAGTTAATCTAAAAACTTTGAACTGTCTAACTTTTATGAACTATCTCTGATAAAACGTAAAAAAACTATTTATAGTACTAAAAATACAAAATCAAAACGAAATAGGAAAACTATGTCGGCACTGGTCATGAGCATACTTTATGGCTCATTGGACAGTTCATAGACCGTGAGTCAGGGTCTCGTGGAATGTTGTTGAAGCTACTGGAACTTTGTACGAAACCTCCTTCACGATTCATGATGTCTTCCACGACCCATAAAGGGTTTCGTCTGAGCCCCTTTCAGAAACTCTTCACTTTCTGCTTCTTCAACCCACGACCTCACTCTACGATCCATATGTTGGTCGAGAACTCGTGCTCTAGTCTCGTAGAGTGGAACTCACTTTGTAACCCCTTACTGGAAAAACAAATGAAACCCCCTCTACGACTCGTGGAATGACCCACGACTCGTAGAGGATCTCGTAAACTGCCAAGTTGGTGCAGAAACTGTATTTCAAGCTCAGAACCATGCCAACACTAAAATCCTGCAAAAACAAACAAAAACAAACATCAAATCTACTAACATCGCTTTGAGAACGCATAAAATTCCAAGTTTCAAGCATAAAAAGTATTGTATTTTGGCAACATATCAACACCCTCAACTTAAAATTGTTGCTTGTCCTCAAGCGACGGACTCAATATACTTAAGCAGCACAGAGACACAAAAGGCAATCCAATGGCACAGAATACATCAGAAACTCTATAGATACCCAATTCTCCTCAAAACACATATCAGTTAGCCATCTAGTGAACCCATGCAGACTATTAAATTCCAGTAGTGCAATTATGAAAAGCCATGCAACCACAAAGAGATATATCACTAAACTAGTTTAAGTATCAGAAGCAATACAAGTGCCCTCACAGAAAGAAGTCCCTTCAACACTCTAGGTGATATTTTCAGTTTAAGTTCATTGGGACTGTATCAAAATACTCACTCTCCCAAAAAATATTCAACTACTGTACCTAATACCATATGTTTGCCCATATACTCTAGATTTATGACCTGTTAACTAGTTGAACTAGGATCACTTTAGAACTTTTCAAGCTTGTAATGTAGGCTCAGGGGGCTTTGGAATGAATATCTGGATACATAATGACTACAGCCTTCCTTGATACTGCATTATTTGTCACTTTCACCCTACCAATCTATCACTTTTATTTTATTCTCCTATTTTTTTGACTATTTAAGGGTGAGTTTTTTTTCTTTTTTTAACCATTTTGCCCTTATTCATGTACACTATTTTGAACTTTGGCAAATTAATCACTTTTCTTGCACCCCTTTTATTCTTTTTCTTCCCTTCCTTGTATCACTAAGCATTTTTCCCTCTTTTGTGACTTTCCCTTATACCAGCCACCCTTAACTTAGGTTTTTGGCCTAAGCTGAGGTGTACAATACCTAACCTTCGAACCAGGGCCATTTGTTGGGTAGCCACCCTCAACTTAGAATCAAAATAGGGACCAAGGGATAAATAACATTTTTGGTTGGTTATTTAAGCTAAGTGGGCTCAATTAGAATAATATAATAGCCTAAGAGCCTTTCCTAACCAACTAACCTAAGGTCTAAATCTTGAGTAACAGGGAAAGTTCTGAATTACAGTACAGTAGAGAATCATGTAATTTTGCTCACTTGCTCATGGAACTGCTTTACATATTGACACAACTAATCAGATCATATTTTTTATTGCAGTCACACACTTTTCAGAACAAACACTATATCAGGATAGCCTAATTATGCATGGTCACTAACAAACTAACAAATATTTGGTGGGTATTATTTTTACACAATTTTATTATGCCATGGATACCAATACTATGTACTACAATGCTACTTAAAATATCCTAAACATGTTGGTTTAACATAAAATAAAATCTGTAGGGAAAGAACACAGGCAAGAAAACCTTTTGGATATAAAAAATCAGGGTAGTTATAGGCCAGGGTTACTCAGACTTCACCGAGTTCGTATAACCACTCACACCCCATCAAAAAGAATGTGCATTGTCCTCAATGCACAAGAGTAAAATGTAAAAAACTGGGGTAAAAAGGAACATACCTGGGCGCTCACACGCCTCTCTCTGGCTCACTTTATCCACCCTCCATAGACCTGGTGGACTCCTCAATAGTAGGAGCAACCTGGGAGGAACTCGCACCTCTGAGTAACTGGCGTGCACGCTTATGTCTGGCCTCTTCCTCCTCTTGAAATCTGTCCAAGGCAATCCTCAATTCCTCCTCCTCTGTTTGCTCCATGTGAACATGTTCCACATCTGCATCATCTGTGCGGGGCCACTTCCCAAGGGAAGTATGTGTGGGCACGTCAGGAGTGAATAGATCAACAATGGGTGTTGCAACTGGTGTAGTAGATGGGAACCCTAACGTAGTAACCAATGTTGTAGCAATGTCGACCCAGAGCACTGAACCTCCGTCTGCATAGCCAATAAATCAATAGGACCTGCTATGAGGACATCATGCAAGATCCCCACCGGCTTTTTCACTATGCTGTAAGCCATCAAAAGTCGCATGCTAGTCAGTGTAGGGGCTGCCAGGCCGAGATTCTTGAAGATCACAAGGGGCATTATGTTAATGTTGGCACCGAGATCACAGAATGCCCTTGCGAACTCCACATCCCCTATTGTGCAAGGAATGGTGAATGCTCTGGGTCCTCTCTCTTCTGCACCAAGGACAATATTGCTAGGCAAAGTACCCTTTTGGCGCTATTTAAGTTAGGTCGAGATCTAACTAAACTGCTGCTCGAGCTGCTTAATTACGATGGAATGGGACTCGATCTTCTGGTTAATACTGGAGATGTCAGACTTCACCCCATCAATGTCTCGTCCTGTGCATCAGCCTTTATTATCAATCTCTAGAACATATCCTCGACCCTGGACGAACCTGCACCAGTCTCACGATTGTGGGGTGGGACATAAGTGTCGTTTCTATAACCATCTCTGTTTTATAAGCCAAACAAGAGTCTCTCTAAGAAAATAAGATTGAGGACCATTAAAGAGAGAAACTCGGGTTAGACATCTAGAAGTGTTTAGACTAAAGTTTATACGATGTTGGAAAAGTAAAAGAATAAAACACACGCACCAAAATAAGGTGAGAACATTAGAGCATGTGTTTCATACCACATGTGTTAAGAGATCAATTGGTTAATAAAAGAATGGTTCCCTGCTTTTTCATTGTATGAGACCTCAACAAGTAAAATTATTTTTTATTGAAATACCCTTTGACCTTTTTCTTCTACTTGAAATTTTTGCTACTTTAGCATGTCAGTAATAACCACAAATAATTTGATAGTACAGTACATGTCTAGAAAAGTAGTTGAAATAAGAATAGATAAGAGTCAAGTAGAAAGAAAGGCGATTAAATTAGAAATAGTCTAACTTGTATACATAAGTCGGCTATTACACTGTCCATACAGATATCGAGTGTAATTATGTATATAAAATTAAACATGAACTCGAGTTTGCCTCTTTAGGAGGATGAGGGATTGAATAAGTAACTACTGATATAGTGAATGAAGCACGTGATATTGTATTCCTATGTGGGGCTTGTAAAACCTTAAAAGTAAGCTCTTAATATTGGCAGGTCACACGAACTATCTATCATATGAATTTGGTATCTTATAGATGTGTACTGGCTTAGATATTGTCCACTATTTTCAAGGTGGAAGATGTTTGATTTTGGATCGTGGATCACCCACGCGCTAACTCGACCCGACCTAATATCTTTTAAAAGAGATTAAAGATTAAATGTAACTTCGTCTGATGAAAAGTTACTATAATTATGAATTTAAGTAGGAATAATTTTATGAGAACTGAACAACAAGTAAATTCCCTACAAAAGAGTTTCACTTTCCTTAAGGAAAAGAAAAAGAAGTACATAAAAACAATGAGAAAGTGATTCGAATAACTTCCTGATTTTCTCCCTAAATAACATCTACAAACACAAATAGACATTCAGTTTATTAATAAAAAAACTTTGTTTCCTAGTGAATCAAAGAAGGATTTGGAGCAACTCATTTTCAATAGAAAAATCATCAAATCTTGCTTCATTTACATTGATTTTGATCAGATTTTCTGACAGAAGCAAATTAAATTTCTCTGATTTAGAGTAGGGATGGCAATGGGGCGGGTGCAGGGCCTCAACCCGAAAATTTTTTAAACTGCCCTGCATGATGACTTTTTTCATTTTCAACATGCCCCCGTCCCACCCCGCATAGACCCCTCACGCTTAAATTTTTAAGTTCTTTTATTTTTTTAATTGAATTTAATATGAAAAATAAAAATTCATATTTTAAAAAAAATTGCTAAGTAACACCTCAACAACTAATTAACTATTTTTAGTTGACATTTCAACAATTATTTCTTATTCGTTAATTAAAAGCTTCTAGTTAACATTTTAACAAGTAAAAATTTACCGAACATGTCTAGTTTAAATTTTAGAAAAAAAATTAAAGTCAATGTTTAATATAAAAAGTTTATATCGTTGATTTTTACTAATTACAAAGATTTAATTTTCTTCAAATTTCTATTTGATATTTTAAATCCGCAACTGGCTCTACCCCGCATTAATTTTAAAAATAGTTACTCCAACCAGCCCCGCATTAGTTTTAAAAATAGTTACTCCAACCAGCCCCACATAGCTCTAAACCTGCCCCATCCGATTATCATCCCTAATTCAGAGAGATTCATGGTCTAATAACAATCGGCGCCAATTGTTTCTTGATATGATGGTACTACAGAAACTAAGATTGTTTGAACCATTAAAGAGAACTAAAGGAAAACGGTAGGTTGTTGAAGGGCATGAAGCATACATAATATTGTTATTCAAATTAATGAAAATGTCATGGGCCAATACCAGAGCAGTAGAAGGTGAAGGTTCAAAGCCCTAGCCCAGCTCGAATCAACGTAAGCAAATGAGTAGTCCATTTGTTTAGAGAAAATTACACAGAATGTCCATTAAATGTAGTGGTATTGATTTTTTTGTCCTTCATAAGGGAAGTCTTACAAAAATGACCTTTTTTTCACTTTAAGTTGAGTCAAGGACATTTTTGCCCCTCTATACCTTAAATATTTTTTAAAAAACTCTTTATGCTCAATTGACTCTTAATTTTTCTATTTTTCTCTTTCTTTATTTTTCTTTTATTTATTATTTTTCTTGATCCTTTGTTCTTTGTCCTTTTTTTTGAACTTCTATTTTTTAATGTATAAATTTTATAAATACCATACTGTTAGATAGAAATTTTCATAAATCCCGACTTTTAGTAAAATTACTAAAATTCCCAACTTTTTGAAGACGAATGATACCTAAAATGTTCTAATTGATACCTAAATAAGAGTCCTAGGAATTTAAGTCTGTTGCATTAAATAAGGAAAACTAACTGATTATTAAATTGTGACTCCTTAATTAGCGATATTTTTTAGGTAGTAGTCTAATCAATATCAATCACTTATTAATTACTCAATCTTTCACATTTAATTTGCAATTTCAAAAAAAAAATATTTTTTACTTCATCTTGAAAAATCGTAAAAAACAATCTATAAATCTTGACACCAAAAAATTTCCGTCTTCTTCTTCCTTCGAACATGAATTCACTCTTCTTCTTTTCTTCTTTTTTTTTGTATCAGTTAGCATTTTTTTATGGATTTGTCGTCATCATTCAGTCTTGATTTGATCCAATCGATTGTTGACAGTGACAATGTTCATCCACCTTCAGTAGACCCAACAGAAGAAGTTGCTCATAAAATTGTGTGTGGTTTCGTTGATGAAATTTTACCAGAAGAGACGGTAGTGATGAAGGATACAGAATCAAGTTCCCAATCTACAGCTCGAAAATCACATGCAAAAAAGAGGAAAAAAGTTGAAGTCGTTATCGCTTGTTCTTCTTTGTCAAAGGACAAATATTTTCTTCTTTGTTTTTGTATCAGTTAACATAAACACATATCAAGGCTAAATGTTGATATTTTTTGGAAGAATAAATACACGTATCAAAAGTGTTATTATTGATGATATTCAAAATTTAGTCATGTAGGAAAAATTAGACATGAACTTTTCTGGAGGCATAAAAGTACCAAGACCCAATTACCATATAGTGGACAAATAATCTATTTAAACAAAGTTTCAAGTATCTAAAAATATAAA
>JBCEWC010018965.1:0-11676 GCA_038996855.1 Solanum aculeatissimum
TCTGTAAAATTCTAGGAAGGCTTGCTTTGGGATTCTCCCCTTAGCGCCGGTCATGATCCTAAATTGGGTCGTGACATTCCAAGGAAGAAATCATTGACATCATTACTAATGGTTTTGTTCGATTAAGGTATAGCCATGGTGTTCAGCTTTCTGCTTATGATTATCCTCTCGATCGTCTCTAAACTTCTATTCAAGAAAAAGATGGACTAAGACATCTGTTGATTTGCAAAGTAATGCTACGAAAACTTGAAGATGTCTCTCCTGGTTCAGGACAGTTTCAACCTAGTTCTGAGGATCTTGATTCTGGGGTTGACAATTTATTATCCCCAGGAAAATATATAGTTTGGAGTTGTCACTTGAATACTCAATATCTTCCCACTGTTCACATTCAGTTTCAGAGTTTCTTCTCATTCAGAAAGGGTTGAGAAATATCAACTCTTTGAAAGAATGTAAATTTGAGGATTTTCACAGGTGATGTGGTCACAAGATTATCAAAGATCTTGCCTCCTCCTGCTATCAAACGGATAACAGTATATTGCAATGATTATCTAGATGGGAAGATCACTATGCAAGAATTTGTAAGGCCAGTGAGAGAAGTAGCAGGAAGTCATGCTATCAAACTGATAACAGCTCATGGCAATGATTATCAAGATGTGAAGATCACTATGCAAGAATTTGCAAGGCAAGTGCGTGAAGTAGCAGGAAAAAGTGTGTTGATTTAAATGATAAAGCCTCTTTGTTCTGCTCAGGTAAATCATCACAACCTCTTCACTGAAGCAATCATTAGACTCTGTCCTGTACTATTAGAAACCTGTTACAGTTCTTGGGGTATTTCTCCCTCAAAATTTATAGTAGTGTTAGATTGTCAACTGACTAACCCCATCATCAACTAAAGCAATTAAACGACACAAAGCAAGGGGTTAATCATATGTTCAAGTCCATGGATTGTGTTGCTTTTTGTTTTTCCATTTTAAACACATGACTAACTTCTGTTGGAATTTAGAAAACTTTTTGAGAAAAAAAGGAAGGTTCAATAGAATTTTTCTTTCATTTATCATATATCAAAGAGCATACATACATATAGGCTATATAAGCTTTTCAAAAAGTAAGTAAAG
Organism: Solanum aculeatissimum; assembly: GCA_038996855.1. NCBI lineage: Eukaryota > Viridiplantae > Streptophyta > Magnoliopsida > Solanales > Solanaceae > Solanum > Solanum aculeatissimum. The sequence goes on from JBCEWC010018965.1 coordinate 1,116, forward strand.
AACCATACATATTCAACTACTATTGTACTTTCTTACAAAATATATTTCATAAAATAAGGACTACCATTCCTTTCAAACTAAAAAAAATATTCAAAAGAGAACCATTAAACTAAAGACTATCTAGAAAAATCTTATTTTCTAACACTCCTCCTTGAGATTTTTCTTCGATACTCCCAGCTTAGCCCTTAGAAATTCAAATTTCCCTTAGGAAGAGCCTTGGTCATGATGTTTGCAATTTGTTTCGTAATATTAAGACGAATCAGGTTATTAATAAAGGACATGTATTTGATGATCTCTACATCCTTGATGAATGGGAGCCTCAGTTTGTTGCCTGATCTAGTGTTGTGTCTCCATTTAAAGCATATTATGGATTGGGACTTTCTTCTTTACCTCTATTAAAGAAGCTCTATCCCCAATTTTAAAATATTTCTTCATTAGGATGTGAGTCATGTTGATTTGTAAAACATCATCACAACTTATTAAGTCCAAGGGTCAATAAGAGGGCTAAGTCAACTTTAAAGTTAGTTCATTTTGATGTTTGGGGATAGTGTATTATTATTTCCAAGATCGGGCATAAGTATTTTGTTACTTTTTGGATGAGTTTTCTAGGATGACTTCAATTTATTTTATGAAAAATTACTCAGAAGTTTTTACTCACTTTTGTGTTGAAATTAACACAATTCAATGCTTTGGTACGTATTCTAAGGAGTAATAATGCTAAAAAGTATATGTCAGAATTATTTCGGTCATATATGAGACAACACAATATTCTCCATCAATCTTCATATGTTGATACACCTTTCTAAAATAGAGTTGCTGAGAGAAAGAAGAGGCATCTATTTGAGACATTTTGAGCACTTTTGTTTCAAATGAAAGTTCCTAAACAATTTTGGGCACTGCGGTCTCCACAACTTGTTTTCTAATTAATCGTATGCCATCTATTGTGCTTATTAGTAATGTGCCTTACAATGTTATTTTTTCAAACAATTCTTTGTTTTTGGCGGATCCTAAGGTATTTAGAAGTGCATTCTATGTTGGGGATGTTCAACCATCTGTTATCAAGTTGGATCCCAAGACATTGAAGTGTGGTTTTTGGGCTATTCTCGTCTTCAAAAAGGATATTGACGTTATTCTACTGAACTTGGAAAATATTTAGTATCAAATAATGTGGTATTTTTAGTGAGTACATCGTTCTTCTATGCACCTCCTATTAGTCTATCAGGTCACCGCGTTTTGACAAAAGAATTAGATGTTCTCCCTCCATCTCTCAGTTCTCCTATTGAGGACCAATCAAATACTGTTCTAGAAGATCCGTCTTTATCTGAGGTGGCAAGACTTTCAGTTGTTCAAGTTTCCTCGAGGAGGCGCGAGGCTAATGATACATGTCTTGCACCAGTTCCTTTGTCATCAAATCTCATCCGTCTGATCCTCGACAAGATCGTGACCTCCTTATTACTCTTCTCAAAGGTACATGTAGTTATGAATTCTCATATTCTATTATTAATTTTGTTTCCTATGGCCAGTTATCCTCTATGTCTAGATTTTTGTTTGCTTCTCTATACTCCATCTCTATACCCAAAATCGTGAATGATGCCTTGAATCATTATGGATGGTATGATGCAATGCTTGATGATATATATGCTTTAGAGGAAAATAACACATGGAATTTGGTGGTTTACCCAAAGAAAAAAATCAGTGGGATGCAAACGGATCTTCATAGTTAAAGTTAATCTAGATAGGTTCAGTGACGTACACAAGAATTTTTCTAAGCGGTGTCACCATTTAAAAGACAAAGATAATTCAAGAGAAAAATTAATGAAGCTTTTGCTTTAGAATAGTGAACTTTATGAAGAAAAAATATTTTGTTTAAATAATATAAAATTTAGATAAAATGTGTCTACATTTTATATTACATAATATTATAAAATTTTAAATTAATTTTCTCACGTATTCACATTAGTAAATAAAATTTCGTCAATATTGTTTTTGACACATTACCTCGTTCTTCCAAGTCAGTTGAAGTTGAAGTTTGAGGAAGTTTGAGTTGTTAAACTTGACTTTGTACGTTTGAAATCTATTTTAGAAAAATATTGCTCCATTAAATTTAAACTAAGATCATAATCCATAGTCAATTGGTCATATGCAAATCCAAATATAAAATACATATGTATAAATTTAAATATCACTTTAATGAATTCTAAATTATTTCATTGTAACAAGTAAATAGAAAAGAATAAAATTATTATTATGAACAAATAAAAATAAAAAACTTCAAGCACATAATAAAAACATAGAATAAAACGAAAATACTAACATGATATGGAGACTTGAGATGCTGAATGACGACGATTGATGAACAAAAATTAATTTTTTTTTTGAAGAAACTCACAAGCAGTGGCGGAGCCAAAACTTTTATTAAGGAATGTCAAAATATAAAGAAGCGAATTCACGAAGAAATCAAGGAGTCTCAATATGTAAATATATACATTTAAAAGTAATTTTATCTTACTACACCAAGTATATATTTTCGACGAAGGAGCATTGATCGACACCCCTAAAAAACATGTGGCTCCGCCACTGCATGAAGATACTATATACAAGCATAATGTATAAAAAGTGAAAGTACTTTTTAATTATTAAAAATGAATATGAAAAACTTAGAAAATGGTATGCATTTTAATGTTACAAATTTACTATTTCCTACTAAATAAGGAATAGAAAATTTATTAGCCCAGAGAAAGTCCAATAATAGATATATCATTTAAAATTTATTATTATTAATATAAAATTAATATTATATATTTTGAGATATACGTGCAATGCACGTTCCCAAAAACTAGTAAATAAAAATGAGTTAAATCACTTAAATTTTCTGTTACTTCTTCCATTGTATCATACAAGTCTTGAAAACTTCTAGACTTTTGAGGTATACTACTTGAACTTGATTCTCCAACTTCATGAACTTGCGAGGAAGGCGTTATAGGTGGTGTAGTAGGCTGATCTATAACTTCATCATGTTGATCATCAAAGAAAGGACTAATGGAGTAATCTTGCTCTTTAGATTTCCATTTCCAAGCACTATAGACATAAACTTCTACATCTCTGCTTATGGTAACCCTGCCATTTCTTGGGTTGTATGACTTATAACTTTTAGATCTTTGTGCATATCCAACAAAAATATACCTCTCACTTTCTTCATCAAGCTTAGATCTCTTTTCATCTAGCATATTGTCATGACCCGATTCCTCTAGTCGTGATGGCACCTACCATAACCCATCAGTAGGTAAGCCAACCCATAACCCGAAACTACAAGTAATGGGTATTAAGAAAAACCATCTAGAGTCTAACATACATCAGGAAATACAGAGGAATAAAGATAGAAGCTAAACTGAATATGTATACAAGAATCCCTCCCAGAACCTGAAGGTCACCAATACAGAGCTATTACAACAAAATAAACAGTGCAAGTCCCAAAAATGGACCAAAAATATACAAAAGATATTACTAGTCTCAAAATACACAAAAAGACGGGCCACCAAGCTGAAGGAGAGAGAATGATCCAAAAATGTCGAAAGCTCACCCTAGTCTCCGATATAGGCTGCTACAAGCTCGATCAATCAACGCTGGTGATTGCTGCTTGGACCTGCATCACGAAAGTAGATGCAGAGTGTAGTATGAGTACCAGGACAACAGGTACTCAGTAGGCATCATAGGCCGACTGAGTTAGAAACCTAAAATAATTAAAAAAGAGGAATAAACCTAAATCAAAGTCAAATGAACTATCAAAGGTATGGAAACAAACAAATACAAAAGTAGGAGAATTCTAACTGGTACACTGTGCTAGCTACACCCAACCGGGCCTGCATGAGCCCAATCATGACGCAAAAGAGCTATAAATACGAAAGTAAGGAAGTAAAGAATCTACATTATGTAATTTGAGGAACCAAAATCAACCCTGAGGGAATAGAGAACCTGCCATACTGAGAACTGATAAACACAATACAATATTGAGCCATGAATACCTGAGGGGTGGAGATCTCGAGTGAACTAGCTACCAAGGCTGAGACTATTGCTACCCGGATGCTCGCCTGATAATGAGGAAGGTTGAGGCCAAAAATACTGCTACCCGGATGCTCTCCTAATTTACATGGGAGGCTGAAGCTGGGACTACTACTATTCGGATGCTTTCCTGATTTATATGGGAGGCCGAGGTCGGGACAATTGCTAACCGGATGCTTGCCTAACCCAGATGCTCGCCTAATCTATATGGGAGGCCGAGGCCAGGACTACTACTACTCGGATGCTCGCCTGGAACTAGTTGAAGGTGCTGAATGTTTCTTCCTTCAATCTATACACCAATAACTACCAAGGATTTCCTTTCTCGATGTACGAATTAAACATAACCATCGGATCATACTACCTTACCCAACGAACAGAGCCAACATAATCATCGAGTCATACTGCCTTACCCACTTAACAAATATAACATAACCATCGAGTCATACTGCTTTACCCAACGAACGGAGTCAATATAACCATCGAGTCATACCAAAACAAAAAACCAAACTCGAAAATGGAATCTAACTGCCAATCTTAGGGAATTATGGAGGATGAGGTATCTATTCGGGCAAGTTATTACCTAGCTAAGGCTTAACTCCCAGACCCTAGTCTGCTATGCCATTCTATAGGATCTAAGCCCCACGGAGCGACACTGGGGTATTTAAGTTTCTATCACCTATAATAATGCCAACATGCTTTATATTACATAAAATAGGAACCAATACTAATAACCGATCTACTAAGAAATAATAGGAACCACATGCTTACAATTACCCCCAAAACCCTCAAAAGGGCCTAAAATATGCTACTAATCCTAAGGTATACAAGTAATCTACCCGTCCCTAATATTCCAACAACTCCAACATGCTTTCAGAATACCATCAATCCAGGGAAACAATACCACTAACAGTAACATAAGCTAACAAGATGGTATACATGCTCACGACTACCTAAAAAATATCAATAAGGGCCTAAACTATACATTTTAACACCTAAGGCATACAAATAAGCTACCCCACCCAAATTTCAATGAATTCAACATGATTTTACATAGTCCATATAGGTCTAGAAGAAGGAAAATTATAGCCTACTTATACGACAATAGTGCATTCTCCAACTCACTCCATCGAAGATTTTGCCTTTTGAACAACCTCCGAACGCTGCCACGATATCAAAAATAGATTCACAATGTCATTATGATTGTTTAGACACAATTCACAAAACTAGAGATGGACTAGGCCTAAAATGAGAAATGTGGGACCCATATCTGGAATTAGCCCCAAAAATTAGTTCGAAGCAGCACACCCAGCTGTAAGGACCCAAGTTTCATAAGGCCTTAACGATGCTGAAAATGAGGTTTCTTGCGTTTTTGCCCAAGGTGCCCTTCCAGGGATACCTTCACGGCTCGTGGAGGCCTTGATGGACTATTAAGGTGGCCTAGGCAGTGGCCTTGACTGCCTGGGTATTGCTGTGGCTTTCTAAGCCAAGTGACCCTCTACAGATCACTTCACGACTTGTGGATCTCTACACTGGTCGTTAAAGTGATCGTGGGAGGAGCCTTGGGCATGTACTCCACTGCCTTACCAAGTGTGCCACCACAAGCACACATCACAACTAATGAAAGTCACCATGGACCGTGGTGTGGTCTATAAAGGGGTCCTTGGGCATTTTTTCCCTAAGAAAATCACATTCTAATAATTGGGGGTTGGTTCATGGAGGACACCACGAATCGTGAAGCCTTCTGTGGTGTGGTGGTGCCTAGTTCTTTTTTTAACTCTGTTTCATTAAGGGATCTTTGGTAATTTGGTTCACTCCCAAGACTTTATATGAATACTTTGACCCCTAAATCATTTCATACACTATTCCTAACACTCATTTCAAGATAAACACTTAATCTATTCCATCTACTACTAAGAATTTCTCTCCAAGTCACTCTTTCAAAGAGTTAAAGCTAGGATTCTTGTGGGCTGCAAAGATCAATCTTAATCCACCTCAAACTCCTTCATTCCATCAAGGTATGTGTGGATTTATTTATGATTACCTTCCAATCATGAAGCCCAAAAATCTATTTCTCCTATTTTATGATTTCTAAGTATGAGTTGCAAGTGGATTTTGTGATTTAACTATAAATTAAAGAAATTATGTTGTGGATTATTTTCAATTGATGATTTTAATATGATTTAAGTGTTACATCAATTTACATGGGTTCTATGAGATTTGAATTTGCAAGTCCCTTTTCATGATGAATTTGTGTATAGGTATTCAAGTAGGATTCAAATGTTGATTTACTTATGGGTAATTTCAAGTAGGATTTAAATGTTAATTTACTTATGCATTAAGTATGAATTTATGTTATAATCATATGTTAATTATAAATTTCAAGTACCCATGCTATCCTCCCTTCCCTCATGTCATGATCATGCATGAACTAGACTTCTACATAAGAATTTGATATATGAACATGAATGTGTTTGTAATGTAAACATGAATTGAGTATGTGTCACGACCCAGAAGTGGGCCCTAGGTGTGACATGGAGAAAGAGAACCTGAAAGTTCTCGATCAAGCCATCATAGCATCATTACTCACATCATCGGTTCGGAAGTGCGGAAAAAGTAAACACATAGCACAAAATTCTAGGGAAAATGGAGCTTTGGACTCAAGCTATGGGGATGTTGCCGGGAATGGGGTGAACATGGATAACGTAGCACATAACAAATATTTCTAAGGGCGGGTAAGTAGGACTCAAGCTATGGGGGCATATCGGGTTAGGGGACTTTCCACATAAGCACATTCCCAACATTCACAAGCTCAATACATGATCGTAAGCATAATCGAAACATTATTTCCATTACAAAATCTCGATATCATAATATCTCAACAAAACACAATACAACATGTAAGAGTTTAACATGTCCAACATAGCCTCTACATAAGATAGAGAGGGACCTCGACATAATCTGGGCTCACCCTCAAGTTACAAAGTAAGAAAAATAAAACGATACAAGGAAGATAGAGAGTGACTATTGCCCTTGAACAAAAGGTCTCACCACAAGCAAGTAGCTTCAAAGATGTCACTCGTCGTCCAATGGGAGATAGAGGTCGTCACTGGTCCCGACATGGTTAGAACATGTAGAAAAAAGGTATGGGTTAGCACATAATATGCACTAAGTATGCGGGCACGCAATGCATATGACATAGTAATACGACCAAGCGAGATGGCAAGGGGACAAGCGATACGAAAGGAATGCACGTAGCCAAAGAGAAGTATATCATAACAATATGCCATGCTATGATGCATGAAATGCAACTACGAATCATATCATAGAAGGGATATGACCTCAACCAACAACAGAGGGAACCTGAGAGAGCTACTACTTGGATTCAGACTACTTGCCAGGTAGATCCCTAGTCACCCTTCAACAAGGGGAAACATAACAAGTCATCCATCTAGGGAGAAATCCCATGTTGGCACATGGGTTGACGGAAAGGAGTATGGACCCTTGGAGATAGTCCACCCCGACTCCAATCTGTCAGTGCTAAGTCTCATTCTACGGGAATACATATATACATGCAAGCCTTTCAAAATAGAGGATTGACATTCTTTTCAAAATCATGCATCATAAGTCAAACCGAGTCATGACCAAATCCTTATCCATACATAGGCTAAAAGGCCAACAAGAATTTCAAAAAAAAAAACCATTTCCATATAAATGTAATAGGAGTAGCTCATCTACATGGCTTGTCATATCAAACCTTCATAACATATCAAAATGGTGAAAGCACCCAAAATGCTCAAAGAGCCATAACAAGAGACTATGTGATCACAAGTCTTAACATATCGTATCATAACAACAGGGCAATGCCCTTAACAAGAATTTTATCATAACCATACTTCAATGCATATGCCATGAGTGAGGAATCAAGTGCGTGGGTAATGGAGGCTCAAACCTTAAACCATAATTCAATAGATAATTTAACAAAATTCATGAGAAAGTCCCAATTCAAAGCATAATGCAATTCACCCATGCATATTAAACCATAAAAAAGGACATGCACATTAGACCTTCAAGACTTTCAGTGCACTTCATGAAATTCAAACGTAAATCAACTTTTAATCACCTAATTTCTACAGCCCACAACTTAATTCCATTGAATACATCAAAATCTAAAGAACCTATATGTAAAGAAATGCTTAAATTCATAATTTAAAGAAATGGGTTCTTGGGTCTTCATGGATGAAAGGGATTCCATGAATCAATCCCACATACCTCGAGTTTAGCCAAGAGAATTGGATGATTTTGCAAGAAGGATGATTTTCCCCAAATTTCTTCAAGCTTTCATCAATGGAGGTCAAGAGGATTGAGAGAATTTTGGTAAGGTTTGAAGAGTGTTAAAATGAACTAAAAGGGATTAGGGTTTGATTTAGGGATTTTAGGAGACCTTAGAAAGGCTAAAAGGGGCATGAGATTAAACCAAATTACGAATTAACCATTAATGAAACGGAAAGGATTCACAGAAAAAAGGTTCTCACGGAGGCCACCCGGTGGCCGTGTATAGGTTCACGGACCGTGGGTCTGTCCGTGAGACCACACTTGGTCCAGAGTCCAACCTTGAGCCTTGGCAGCCCACTGGAACACTTCACAAAGCCCTTCTCGGACCGTGAAGGCTCACACGGACCGTGAAGTGGTCCATGGAGTCCCACTTGGTCCCAACCCCAAGGAACCCACTGGAGAAACCCACGGGACCCACCACAGACCGTGAACCACCAAACGGTCCGTGGTCCCTCACTTAGACTCCATTCCAAAATCTTTTTCCAACATACTTCCGAATACGGGCAGTCTCACGGCAAAGGCCATAACTTCCACATCCTAACTCTGAATCGAGTTAAAGTTGTGTTTTGAAGATAATGCAAAGAGCTTTGATTTGTTATATAATAGCCCACACAGTTCATCGTGTACCAAAAGATATGTCTCTTCAAAGTCTGTGCTTCCTAAACGACCTTACAAACTTTCACCCAAAATAATTCTTTTGAATCCGACCACTTAAATACAACCCATGACTACCAAAATTCAACCATGACGAGTTCAACACTCAACATTACCCACCAATATGAAGTTAAATTTTTTTTGGGTCATTACATCATCTCCCCCTTGGGAACATTTGTCCTCGAATGGGATAAAACTTTGGCTTGAGGACATCAATCAAACAAAAGACATCTTAACCACAACTCATAAGGGATCATGCATTATTTCAAAAGTCTTTCAAACTCTTGTCAAAACATCATTTAAATCATTTTAATGCTTATGTATGCATGCAATGTCATAAAACTCAAGAAGTAAAGAATTAGGACAATAAAAGAGTAAAACCTAGTACCTTAGGCTTGAGTAGATTGAAAGATATAGGGGTATCGCTCCATCATGTCCAACTCCGCTTCCCTCGTTGCACTCTCCACGTCTTGGTTTCTCCAAAACACCTTGATCGAAGCTACCTCCTTGTTGCGAAGTCGCTTCACTTGCTTATCCAAGATTTCAACCGGCACTTCTCATAGGTCAAATTCTCCTCAACTGTCACACCCTTAAAAGGTACAATTGCCTTAGGGTCACCAATCAACTTCCTCAACATAGGCACATAGAATACCGGATGAATGGAGCTCATGTTCAAAGACAAATCCAACCTATAAGCCACATTGCCAACTCGCTCCACAATCTCATAAGGTCCGACGTACCGGGGGCTCAACTTGCCCCTTTTGCCAAAACGCGTGATGTCTTTCATGGGGGACACTTCCACATACACCCAATCACCCACATGAAATTCGAGATCCCTCTTCCTAACATCCGAATAAGACTTTTAGTGACTTTGAGACATCTTCAATCTCTCCCTAATCAACTTCACTTTTTTAATGGCCTCAACAACCAAATCTAGGCCTAACAAGGCCGCCTCGCCTATTTCAAACCAACCAACCGGGGACCTACATCTCTTACAATACAAAGCTTTAAATGGAGTCATACCAATGCTAGCATGGAAACTATTATTGTAGGCAAACTCAATGAGCGATAGATGATCATCCCAATTTCCTTTGAATTCCAACACATAAGCCCTTAACATGTCCTCCAAGGTTTGAATTATCCTTTTGACTTGCCCATCGGTTTGAGAATGAAATGCGATCCTCAATTTGACCTTAGTACCCAGTCCCTTTTGAAACGACCTCCAAAAATGATAAGTAAATTGAGTACCACGATTTGATATAATAGACCTCGGTATACCATGCAATCTCACCAACTCCCAAATATATGCCTTGGCATACTCCTCGACACTATAGGTAGTCTTAACCGGTAAGAAGTGATCCGACTTGGTCATTTTATCAACCACCACTCATATAGAATCGAATTGTCTCTGAGTACGGGGTAACCCCAGCACAAAATCAATGTTCACATCTTCCCACTTCCAAGTAGGAATTTCAATATCTTGTGTCAAGCCACCGGGCCTTTGATGTTCCACTTT
>JBCEWC010018966.1:0-11676 GCA_038996855.1 Solanum aculeatissimum
CAATACACTACACAAACATTAAATGCAACAATTTTCTTGAGAATTCGCAAAGATTTTAGCTAGAAAAGTGTCAAATGGTGAGCGTTTTCGCGACTCATCAATTTATACTTGTGATTTCTATTGAAGAGTTGAATTTCTTATTGCTAAATTCATTCGTGTAAGTGCTTAATTATGTCATTTTATATCTTGAGTTTTGCATCTACACTGATCATGAGTATCTAAATCCATAAATAGGTTTGTGGGAACCATGAAGAACTAACAAAGTAAAATCGAATAATTCATAAATCTTGGAAAGTGTGTATTAATTTATTAATTACTTCTCTTCGTTGTGCATGCTTTTTAATAGTGGCCAATGTTAGAACTCACCTAGTATTACTTGTTGGATTAAGGAGGTAATGAATAGGAAAAAAGAATAATTAACAAGATTCGATTGATGTTTTCTCATCTAATCAACCAAACTGGATCAAGCAGAGGTTGTACTGGGAAAATAGGTAAGGGTTAGTAATGACACTTTGTGGAGATGGATCAAATCTCATAGTAAAATTTACCTCTTACCTGGATCAAAGGGTTTGGTAAACTTATCTTACGGTTCTGTATTTACACACTAGAAAAGATTACAATTATCTGGTATAGTGAGTTAGGGAATCATGGGGACCATATCACCCTAGTTAACTTTTCTACTAATTTGACAATACTTGCACTAGTCTAGGTTTATTTTTTTTGCAATCACAAAACCCTCCCTTTCGGAACATAAGTAGGTTATTTACCCCACTTTGCTTTGAATTAATTGAAACTCTACCATATTCCCTATGGATTCAACCCTAACCTTGGTTAGGTTATATATCTTGACAACAACCGCTTTAACCATCAAAAAGGAGGTGTAGCTTGGGCGACATAAGTGGTAGGAAGAGATCTTATCAGCATAGATAGTTTAGTGGGCACCTGCCACAAGATAGGGAGTTTTAGAGGTAGGGCCATCAAGGCCAGGAAGTTCATGCGGCCATCCTAACATCTGACATGATGATAGGTCCAAATCTACTCAGGCGACCCGTGATAGCTCTTTTTGTGCACCCATACATGGTGACTTTTAGGGTCAATCATCTCAGAGGTAGGAGACCAGGGCTTGTTATCATTTTGAGGAGATTAGGCACTTGGCCCATTGTTGTCCTCACTATACACTTTCTACCCAAGTTTCAGGATCTTAGCCAGCCCGTCCAGCCCCACCACCAATAACTAGGACATCTCTCAGGGTATGAGAGATGGCACCAGAGGAGATCGTGCCATTGTGAGAGGTAGATCTCATGGAGGCCCATAGGCTTGTGGTGGTCGTAGGGTTTGTTATGCTGTCTTAGATAGAGCTAAGATACAATTATCACAAGTATGGTTCCAGTGTGCCACAGTTCAACTTTAATTTTATTTTATCCAGGTTCTACTTATTCATATGTGTTGACTTATTTTGCTTTGGATATTGATGTTATGTGTGCGCCACTTGCCAAGCCTATTTGTATTTCCGCCCTAGTAGGTGAATCATTAGTGGTGAATCTGATGTATCAGAGTTGAGATGTGACTTTTATGAGGAGAGATACAGTTGCTGACTTAATATTGTTAGATATGGTAAACTTTGACGTGATATTGGGTGTGGACTGATTGTTGCCTCATCATGCAAGTCTTAACTGTCATGTGAAGATTGTGATCTTATCTTGCCTAGAGTTTCCTCAATTGGTATGGATCGGAGCACCTATCTCTTATCCTAAGGGAGTTATTTCTTATGTACATGCTTGTCGATTGATGGATAAGGGTTGCTTGTCATATTTAGCTTATGTTTGGGCTATTTTTTAGGAGTCCCCATTATTGGAGACCACTAGATTTTCTATAGAGTTTATGTATGTATTCCTAACTAATTTTCCTATAGTCCCTCCGGATCATGATATAGACTTTGCTATTGATTTGGATCCGGGCACTAAGCCCATTTCTATTCCCCCATATAGGATGACTCCGGCTGAGTTAAAAGAGTTAAAGGAGCAATTGGAGAATTTATTGAAGAAAGGATTTATTCGACTGAGTATATCTCCTTGGGGTGCTCCTATTTTATTTGTAAAGAAAAAGAATGGCACCATGCGTATGTGTATTGACTATCGTCAGCTGAACAAAGTGACCATCAAGAATAAATATCCCTTTCCTCGCATCGATGATATTTTTGATCAATTGTAGGGTGTCTCTATATTCTCTAAGATTAATTTGAGGTTCGACTATCATTAGTTGAGTATTCGGGAGTCTGATATTCCAAAGACAACTTTCAGGACCCATTATAGGCATTATGGGTTCGTGGTTATGTCTTTTGGATTAACTAATGCTCGACTGCTTTTATAAAGTTGATAAACCGAGTGTTCAAACCCTTTTTGGACATCTTTGTGATAGTGTTTATAGATGATATCTTGGTTTATTCCAAGAGTGAGGTCAATTATGTTTAGCACACTGCGCTTTAGAGATTAAGGGAAGAGAAGTTGTATGTAAAGTTCTCAAAGTGCGAGTTTTGGCTTTAGTCTATTGCATTTCTTGGCTATGTAATGACAAAAGATGGTATTATGGTGGATCTGACCAAGGTAGTAGCTGTTCGAGTGTGGGTTAGGCCTACTTTGTGACTCAGATTTAGAGTTTCATTGGTTTGGCGAGGTATTATCGATGTTTTGTTTAGGAATTCTCTTCTAAGCAACCTTGTTGACTAGAATAACTCAGAAAGATATGACATTCTAGTGGTTGGAGGAATATGAGATGATCTTTCAAAAGCTCAAGGATTTGTTGGCTTCAACATCGATTCTTACTTTGCCTGAAGAGGGAGTGCCATTTGTGGTATATTATGATGCTTCTGGTGTGTGTTTTGGTGGTGTATTGATGTAGAAGGGGAAAGTGATAACATATGCTTCTAGAAAACTTAAGGTACATGAAAGAAACTACCCTTCCCATGATTTAGAATTGACTGCGGTTATATTTGCTAAGGTTGTGGCAATTTTATCTTTATGGGGTACATTGTGAGATCTTCACCAATCACCAGAGTCTCAAATACATCTTTTATCGATCTAATATGAATATGAGACATCGTAGGTGGTTAGAGTTTCTTAAAGACTATGATATCTCTATTCTATATCACCCAAGAAAGACAAATATTGTAGCAAATACTTTGAGCCTGAAGGCTACTAGTATGGGGAGTTTGGAATTCTTGAGAGCTAAGGAGAGGCCCCTAGCCTTGGAGGTTCAATCACTTTCTAGAAAGATGGTTCTTTTGGATATTTCTCCTCCCTAGAGTACTTTGGCCTTTATTATGGCTAGATTTGTTTTTGCTTGATCAGATTTGTGCTGATCAGTTTGAGGATCCTAGGCTATGCTCAATTCGCGACAAAGTTTTGAGAGGTGAAGCCAAGATGGCTATTATTGATTTTGATGGTGTTTTCTGGATAAATGATAGAGTTTGTGTGTCTAAGGTTGGGGATTGGGTGAGATTAATATTAGAGGATGCCCATTGTGCTAGATATTCCATCTATTCTAGTGTGTCAAAGATGTACCATGATCTAAGACAACATTATTGGTGGTTCGGGATGGGAAGGGACATAGCTGAGTTTGTGGCAAAGTGTTTGAATTTCCAAAAATTCAAGTATGAGTACCAAAGGCCCAGTGGATCGATGCAAAGGATGCCTATTCTCGAGTGGAAATAGAAGAGAGTGACTATTGATTTTGTTACAGGTTTGCCCATGACCTTGGGCAAGTTTGATTCCATTTGGGTAGTTGTTGATCATTTGACCAAGTCAACTCACTTCTTATTATTCAAGACTAGTTATAGTGTAGAGAAATTAGCTAGGTTGTATATGTGGGATATTGTCATATTGCATGGAATACCAGTGTCTATAGTGTCAGATAGGGGATCTGTGTTCACCTCCCATTTTTGGCAGGCTCTATAGCGTGGTTTGGGTACTAGAGTGGATTTAAGTTCAACTTTCCACTCCCAGACAGATGGACAATCCGATCATACCATTTGGGTGTTGGAGGACATGTAACGAGCTTTTGCGATAGATTTTGTGGCCTGGTGGGACCAACACCTACCATTGGCAGAGTCCACATATAATAACAGTTACCAATCCAGGATGCAGATGACACCATTTGAGGCCTTGTACGACTAGAGGTGTAGATTACCTATTTGATGGTTTGACTTAGGTTCGGCAGATGTGATGAGTGTGGATCTGCTCAGAGATTCCATGGATCGATTTTATTTGATTCAGGGTAGACTATTGACATCTCAGAGTCACTAGAAGAGTTATATTAATAGAAAGACTAGGCCTCTTGAGTTCTTTGTTGGTGATGGTGTTTGGCTGAAAATTTCATCCATAAAGGGTGTGATGAGATTTGGGAAGAGGGGCAAGGTCAATCCCAGATTCATTGACCCATTTGAGATTTTGAGAAGAGTTGGTGAGATGGCCTATAAGTTGCCTTTACCTATGAGTGCATCTTGTTTTTCATGTTTTTATGCCCTGCCGGTACATTCCTGATGAGTCCCATGTGATCTCTTATGATTCAGTTAAGTTGGGCCTCAATTTTTCATTTGAGGAGGAGTCGATAACTATATTGGACAAACAGGTCTGGAGATTGAGATCCAAAGATATACCTTCTATGAAGGTTAAGTGGCGACACCATTTTGTTGGTGAGGCTACTCGGGAGTTGGAGTCAGATATGTGGGTCAGATATCCTCGCTCCTTTTAGGCTTCAGGTACTTATTTTCCTTTATGTTCGAGGACACACATTATTTTTAGTGGTGAATGATGTAATAGCCTGGTTTGTCATTTTTGAGCTTATCTATGAAAATTACTATTTTACCCTTTGGTAAGTTGCTTTGGGCCTATTTTGAACTATTTGTATTGTTGGAACTTAAATCTGGAGTTTTAAAAATGGAAAATATGTGTTTTGACATTTTTGAAAGCTTAAAATGTTAAAAAAGTGAGATTTTGTATCATTTTGAGTTTTGAGTGTCGGATCAGAGTTTCGTCGATTCCATTAGAACCGTAATGCAAAACTGGTCTATGAGAAGTTACATACTAAATTTGGAATTAAAATGGAGTTTTTAGGCCTAAAGTTGCATTTTTAGTTATTTCTGGAGCCAAAGTTGACTTTGGTCAACATTCGGAGTTGGGATGCTCGTATAAAATTCTATCAGTTTCAGTAGTTTCGAATGGTGAAACTAATTCTATAAATGGTCTCGTCATAATATTTGGAGTTGGCGAGGGCAATTTTGATATTTTGAGTTTTGAACTAGTTTATGTGACTTGCATTGGTAATTGTGCCAAGGAGATCTCAGAATAAATTTTGATTATTTCGTTGAGTTTGGATCACCATTTTGGTATGGATACATTGTTGGTTTGTGAAATTCCGAGTTCGGATGAATTTTGAGGAGCCGTATCGAGTTTTATTGTTGGCTGATATTTGCTGATATAAAGAGTGTTTTGTGCAATTATGGTGCTTCTCTGTGGATGCGCCTTTTCCTCCCATTTACGGAGGTATATGTCTTGGTCTTCTCCGCATTTGCGAGAAATAGTCCACATTTGCAGAGTAATTACTGTCCCATCCCCCTCCTTCTTCATATTTGCCGACTCACAACCGTGTTAGCAGAGCTTTGCCAAGTCTTTTCCTTTGTGTTCGCGAGCCCCACCTTGCGTTCGCGGAGTGTATTTTACCTAATCAATTTTGAGACTCGAGGAAACACCATTTTCACTCATTTTTATGAATTTCAAGCTTTTGAGAGCTATTTTGGATGAGACATTTCAGAGATTTCTTTTGGGTAAGTGTTTCTAACATCATTTTGATTAATTTCAATGACTTTTATCTTAATTTGTTTCTTGAATTTCATGATTTTGAATGTCCAAAATTGAGAATTTTCGGTTTATGATTTTGAAACTTTAAATGGTATTTCTCATTTGATTTAAACTCGATATTAGTGAAATTTTCATCCACAGACTCTATTTTTCATGTAGAATATGATTTTAAAGTTAGTTTCTAGATTAAATAACTTCAAGTTTAGCCGTACTTTTGACCATTTTGCCCCTAAGCCTAATTCGTGCCAATATAGGTATCAAAATACACCTCTTGATGCTTAGTATCTATGTTGATAGTGATGGATCGATTCGGGAATCATTTGGAGGTTTAAGTTGATTGAAAGCTTATTCGAGTGCGGTTTCAGCGTTGAGGTAAGTTTGAATAACCTTTATGGGAATTGAATTTGGGCTATTGGACCTGTTCATGTGATAATTGTAAGATCTCGACTAATTCATGAGTGGATGGACTGATATGATAGAATTTGATGGAATTATGAATCTGGTTATGTCATAATTTGAGTAAATTGCGATCCTATTGATAAATTGAGATAAAATTTGATGAACTGAGATACTTGTGGATATTAAAGTGATAATATGAGACTTGTGATACTATATGAGTAATTTGTGGTAATGTGATGGCTTATAAGATACTTTAGAGGATCATGTGTATATTTCAGGATGAGTGATGTTCGGTATTGTTGATGCACCTGACTATTGATGTTACTATGTTGATCAGGGACTTAATAATGGTATTGTGGTACTAATTTATGCACTTGACCTAGCGTTTGATATGTTATGGATATTGTTCATGTCTATCACCACTTATATTGCTACTACACACATATTTGAACTGGATTGGTATGCACTCACCCTATACTTGAAATTGTTGCATTGGTATGCACACTTCTCATACTTATATTGTGGCATTGGTATACACACCTCATACATGTAGCATTGGTATGCACACTTCACACTTATATTGTGGCATTGATATGCATATATCTTATATTGTAGCTTTACTACTTGAGGCTTACGATGCCTCTAAACACTTCATCTATGGCCTATGACGCCTTGACTTATTTTAGTACATGCCCCTGCGATTCCCCCGGGTTCTATCTTGTAGCTTTGGCTCGGTAGATGTGTGCATTGGCCCTGCGACGATCGTGATTCCACCTCATATATGACCTATGACACCATTACATTTATCTATCTCATATGTACTGCATTGTTGGTTTCATTTACCATCTTTATTTGTTCTTACTTACACACATACACACACACACACACATATATATATGTACTAACTTGTGATGTAGGTGATACTATTCTTCGTTATTGCATACTTGTTTGATTTCTCTTACCTAGTCAACTGAGCCTACTGGGTACATTTTAGTGTACTCACCCTTACTTTGTTTTCTCCCTACTGATCAAGCACAGGGACCCATACAAGGTAGTTGATTCATTCTAGCAGAGTTATTATCAATCTATCCAAATCTTAGTGGTGAGGCTCAGACTTCAAGTCCCCGTAGATCTTTGAAATTTCCTTTATTGCTTTCTATTCCAAACATTATATTAGATATTATAGGATAGTTTTGTATTTCCTTTTGAGGCAGTTGTATTTACTTTTTTCCACTACTTTAGATTCTCTTGTACTCATGATTCCATGTTTAGGGGATTTCTTATGATATGTTGTGTTTGTTTCCACTTTACTTTATCCTTCTTTAGTTGCAATCCTATTTTGGATCGTGACAGTATGGATTAGTCGGGTAATGAGATGATTGATTATGTTGGTACTGAGCATTTTGAAAGGCGTTTCTTTGACAATAGAGATATAAGAACTAAAGGTTTTGCATCAAGATCATAAAAGTTCTGCAAATTTTCATGCAGAACTCTTAAAACATAACAAAAAGGAGAACACATCAAACCTTCCTGGAGCAATGGTCTATGGTGGTCTTGGACAGAGGCAAAAAGGAGCACACGTCAACTACAAACCATTGTTGTCCTGGTCAGAGGAAAACATTTCCAAATTTGAGTCTGGCTCATCATCTTCATCAAGTAAGGTCAGACATGAAACTCTATCAATGCTTGATGTCAAACCTAAGAAGAAAAGTATGTGGTTAAAGTATTAAGAATTGAAAAATTATTAAATAACAAGTCATTGAAAAGTTATTTATAATTTATTTCGTTCTATAATCAAGTGCCAACATATATCAAAGCTTTCAAAGTAGTAGGATGAAGTCTACTGCACTGCTGACTAATCAATCTCCCACTAGTGCTAAATGCTGATGCAGAAGCAACAATAGATACTGAAATAGCTAACAGGTCATGAGTTGTCGTTTATAAAGTAGGAAATTTTAATCCATTAGTCTTTCATCAACTTAAATTGTCAAATGATGGAGTTTGAGGTGAAAAACTTTCTTCTAAATACATATCTAACTCTGATCGTGTTTTTGTATTTGCACTACTCAAAGCAACAAATCTATTGAAGCTTGATAGTCGATCACACTCTGAAAAAATAATTGCTTCATTTGAACTAGATACTTTAAATAACTCATGTGGAGCATATATTCTGCTCTTGTACTCTTGAAATAGATCATGAAAATGAGTTTTAAGTTTTTGGATTTTCATTGAAACTTCTTCACCATAAATTAGTGGAAGGTAGAACTCTACTAAATTCATTTTGTATCTTGGATAAAAAATAGCAGCTACTCCCATGAATATATGCATATTATTTCAATATTTCTTACACTTTATCAGCATTTCCATAATCATATTGCTAATGAAAGCATTAAAACTCTTAACCCATGCTTCTAATTCGAGCTTAACTTCACAAAAATGACAAAAGTATTGACTTGAAGTAGGATATTGAATTCCTGAAAATTGCCTAGTAATATGATAAAAAAGCTTCAACTTATCATAAACATCTTCTTCTTTACCCCATTGCTCTGTAGTTGGAAACAACGATAATTGACATCAGTTAGACTTAACTTCTGAAGTATATCTTTGCATTCTATTGCTATTCTCAACATTATAAATGTTGAGTTCCAACGAGTTGGACAATCATACTCTAACTTTTTGGTACAAAACATATGTAGCAATCATGCAAATTCTTCAAACCTTTCAATTCTACTTGATGGTGCTATCCAATATAAGATACTATCACACACATTTTTAATACTATCTCCTATCACCTTAAGCCCTTCTTGCACAGTTAAATTTAAGGTGTGTGCAGTATAATCAACATGAAAAATTTTACCCATCAACAATAAATCTCTTTTACAAAGTTTCTCATCTAACAAGGTTTT
Organism: Solanum aculeatissimum; assembly: GCA_038996855.1. NCBI lineage: Eukaryota > Viridiplantae > Streptophyta > Magnoliopsida > Solanales > Solanaceae > Solanum > Solanum aculeatissimum. Next base: position 9,161 of record JBCEWC010018966.1, read on the forward strand.
CATCCTAGCATTGTTAGTACTACAATTATCAACTATAATCATTTATATTCTTCTTCCAAGGTTTCACTCTAATAAATAATTGAACAATGCACTACACAAAGTATCCTTTTCATGAGGAGCAAGAATATAAACAAACCTCAAAATATGACTTTAAAGCCTCCAGAGTCGTCAATAAAATGAGCTATAATAGAATGAATTCTTTTTTATATTTGTCTGAAGTCCACATATTAGTTGTTATTGCAATTTTGCTTGTGAGTGTTTCCAATAATTTGGACGTTTTAGATTTCAAATTGTCAAAAATCTTCAAAATATCGTTCTTGATTATTTTTCTTGACAGCATTTTGAATAAAGGTTGGAGACTAGATACAAACTTTCTAAATCCCACATGATCAACAATGGACAGTGGATATTCATGCAAAATGATGACATAAGCAAGTTCTCTGCGTGATATATCTTGATTAAAGTAATGTGGTGTACTACTCTATCGTTCTTAATATGGATAACATTAGAAGATGAACACGTTTGATTTTGTTCATCTTGAAACTCCATAATTTCCTATAAGAAAATCAACAAAATGTTTTAACAATGTAGAGAATCCAAAGCACCGCAGGTAGAAGTATGTTTTAACAAACACACAAAGGAGAATGGGGGTGATAACATTTTTTGACATTGTAACTTTGAGCAAAACATCCATTGTTGCTATTACAAAGTAGTAAAGGATAGTGTTCACTTCAGCTAGGTTGTGATTGTGGGAAGGATGTACAAAATTTGACTGTTATTTATGACTGATAACTCAGTTTTTCAAATAAGGCTTGCGTAGTTTGTACCCTTATATAAAATTTTGGCACACAAAATTCATTCATAAAGGTCCTAGTTTTACTTACAACCATTTGGATCCTGGGCTAGTTTTTCTGCAAGTATCAGGAATGAGGGAATAGATAACTTATACAAATTCAGGAAGATTGGTCACTTAGAAAAAGGCAAAACATGATATTGAAAGAAAAACTATTGTGTTTTAACTCCCTTTTAAGTGAAAAATGCACTGATTAAGGCAATCACATCCTTGTAAGAAAGAAGCTCATCAGTAATATCAAGTCAAATGAACTAGGGAACTCTGTTGGTGTCACTATAAACTTATTTTTAACTGCTCATTATATAATATGGCCAAATTGTAATTTTTATCTCATTAATGTTCAACCCATGTTCAAATATCAATGGAAGTTTTCTCAAATTTCAACCAAAAAAATCACATAGTTGTGAGCTAGATGTGGTTCAAAAAAATTAAAATCTATAGTTATATTACCCAAAACAATCACATCCAGATAAAACTATGAGGATGATTAAATAAATCAAACCGTCTTCAAGAGTGAAAATTTTCCTCAAGAAATCATCACATCATTGCGGAACAAATCTAAAACCCAACATACAACAGAGGTAGAGTACAAAATCCAAACAATATAAACAAGGAGTGCATCTTAATTTTGTAGAAGTTGAAGAAATTCAAATTGAAAAAGCAAAAATGTATGCAGATTGCAATAGAGTATTACCGAATATGGAGAGATGAAGAAAACTTTTTCCGGAAGAGATCTGCCCTTCCAGTAGGGGTGACAATTTCAACCCATATAAGGTAAAATGCATCCATTTAACTCATATTTACTTTAATGGATCACTCATATTTTCAAAATGGATAAATATGGGTTGATCTATATTAAGAGCTCATACAAATATGATCAAAATGGATAAAATATGAGTACCCATATAAACCCATAGATCCCCACTCATAAAAAAAAGTGTGTGTGATTTTTCTTTTATTCTTCTTAAAAAATTTTGGGGCGGAGTGAGGGTAAGAGAATGGGGGGTTAGGAGTGTGCATCGGTTGGTTCGATTTGGTTTTATGTATTATGGGTTTGGTTTATCGGTTTTCGATTTTTAAATATGTTAAACCAATAAGATATTTTTTATCAGTTTTTGGTTTATCATTTTTTGGTCTTTAACAGTTTGATTTTCGATTTACCCAATAAAAAAATACTCATAAAATAAATATATGACTTCTCTAACTATTTGATGCAATAAGATGAGATACGGTAAAACAAAAAAATCAATTGATCACCTAAACTTAAAAATATGCGATATTAGACCGAATATTTTAATTTACTTTCCAACAGAAGAGTTATACATTGGAATCCAAGCAAATATATGATTTACGAGTAACAATATAGTATTAAGTGATGTTAAATTATTAATATTTATGAAAGGATAACGTAGTAAATTATTATAGTCTTAATGAGTTATCGGTCTATCCAATACTAAAAATTGAAACCGAACCGATAATTCAATATTTTTTTTTTTATAAAAATCATTAAAAACTCGTTAACCCAATAACCCGATAACAATGAAATGTGTGTGTGTGGGGGGGGGGGGGGGTAGGGGTAGGCTGGAAGTGAGGAGGTGGGGGCAAATTTTTTTAAAATTTCAATTTAAGTTTTGGTATTGAAGTAGAAAAAATTTAGATGCGG
>JBCEWC010018967.1:0-11675 GCA_038996855.1 Solanum aculeatissimum
CAAAATTTAAATTTTTTATAAATTAATTTTTTTTTTGTATGGGGTGGGGGAGAGGGGTGGGGGCGAGATTGGGGCGGGGGACCTGAGGTGACGTAAAAATTAAAATTTTCAAAATTTGAATTTTTTGTAAAAATAAATTTTAATTTTTTTTGTATAGGGTTAGGGGTGGGGTTGGGACTGGGGATTGTAAAATAAATTTATTTTGGCCAATAACAAATATCTCTTTTACTTTTTTAAAAAAAAAAGTTAGTGTGGTCATGTGACTGGACATATATTACACGTCATTGAAAGTGTGATTCATGCGTTATAACTGCTAAACGGGTGTGTTTAAATGATTAAAAATGAATTAGTTAGAATATCTGTTTGTGTATTTTAAAAATTAAAATTTGTTATTTAAAGCCAAATTAAAAGATAATTTATGTATTATGCTAAAAGTAAAGCAGTAGTACTAAATTTTTATTTGATGACTATCTAATCCAACCCAGCAAACGATCCGCCTTTTTTTCTCGACGATCCCTTGCTGCCTTTTTTTTTCTCGATAAGAAATTCACACTGTAGATGTCAAAGTGGTGGGTGGACCAGTGAGCAGTTACCTTCTTTTCCCTGTCCACATGCCTATAATTTTGTTTTTTATTTAAAAAAAAAAAGGTGTTAGTAATCATATTAAAATTGAAATAATTTGAATTTTATACTATTTAAAACTCGAATTCAATATTTATAGGAGGTAGCAATTTCATCACAAATTGTGGCTTTTCTCTTGTGTCTACCAGCTTTAGCTGTCTTTAGCAAACAAACGGCAGTAAATATATGAAAGTACAGATTGCAGATTTTAGCTCGGCGCTAGTAAAAAGCTTCCAAAAATTGGGAAATTAAAAGGCTATGTAAAGAAGGATTTGTGTCGTTAGTGGAGAAGGGAAAAGAAGTCCTGGGTAGGGCTGGTTTTCACTCTTGTGAACTTACCATCAGTTGCTCCATTATACACCAGTAGCATTTTTCAAAAAGAAAAGTGGACCCCTAATGAGTAATGTCTTTCTTCCTTGGATATAATATTCATCTGTTCCTTTCCTTCGACCTTTTCTTCACTATTTTACAGTCCACAGTGACTAAGATGACCTGCTTAGACTCGGTGTCAACAACCCCATCTCGTCTTCTTCCCTCAAAAAGGTAAAGTTTTTGCTCTCTCTGTATTTTCACTTTACTGCCATTTTCATGAATAATTGAGTCAAATTCAATAACGCACCTTTTCTTGGATTTGTATTTCAAGATTCTAAAACGGGTATGCTGATTTGGATGTAAAGTGACAACATTTGAATCTTGCCAGTTTTTCTTTTACGTATGTTTCCGATTTTACTTATGATTCATCTGTCGTAATGGAGTATGAGAACATGATTTCCCCTGGTCGAACTCCTCTGACCCGGTCATTTTATGGTGGAAGGGGAATTAATGTAAGGCGTGATAATGCATAAATCATGATTCCCTGCTTTTTCCCTTTCTTGTCATCTTGAATTTCCAGATTTGTGAATTTAGGGCTAAACTAAGGAGTTCTATTTTTTTAAGAATGATTACCTTCACAAAGTTGGGTAAGACTGCATACACATTACCCTCCACGTACCCCACTTGGTATGTTGTTTTAGATTTCTCTTTCAGTATGAATATAGTATGGGAGAGTAACTCGGTACCTCCTTGTTGTATCTTGAAGATGTCTTCTTTTCTGCCTTCTGGGCGGTGGTAATGAAGGCATCCACAAGTTCTGCGAATGAGCCTATCGAGTTTTCAGGCAAAAGGGAGTACCAGGTTAATGCTCCCTTCGCGAGCATTTTCCCAAATTTTTAATGAGAACCGATTCTATCTATTGCTTTGTCAGGTCATTCTCTTTGATTCCAGTTGTATAGGCTGTGTCACTGTGACATGGTCCCTGGGATCTGTGGTTACATCATACTTCGCGAGATGCAGCATTGTGAACTTATTGGGTATAGTTAGGGGGCAGCACTTAGTTTCCATGGTTGTTGAGAGTATCTTTCTACATCAATACCCTTGATTATGGGTGGAGCCCCTGAGATCTGATCAATACACTCATTTTGCTCCTTAATCTGTCTCTAAATGGTCTAGCGCTAACGGTCCGTTTAGCCATGTGAAATTTTTAAAAAGTAGTTTTTGTTTTCAAAAGTGAAAAATGGCATTCGGAAATTGGGATTGAACTCTGCAGTTCCGGGGCATCAGTGTCTTGACCTATTCTACGAGTTATCGAGCCTCTGGTTCCTAAGTTGCCAGGAAGCTCCTCGGTAATAGAGCTTCCTGGTATCAAATTTGGAGTGTCCATGTGTTGGCATTTGCGGTCATGGCCACAACACCTCACTGATCTGCCTTTTCCATCTTCTTGTTGGGTTGTGAAGTTATTCTGTTGTATGACCAATCCTTGCACCTTTTCTTTCCAACCAGGTTGTGCATTTTCTTTTCTTTTGTTTGGAAGTCGTTGAGGTGACATCTCCCTTGACGGCCATGCTGTGCTGAGTTCCCATGAGTTTGGCCTCAAGTCTATTGTTGCAATTGTGATCTGCTTTGTCCTGCCATTATACTCCTCCAAAAACAACAAATACAAAATCAATAAAGGATCAATGTCGTTTTTGAACTATCTCATAATTACTAGGGCCCTATTGTGTGCGCCAAACTGTTTGCCCTAAAATTATTTGTTAGATCAACCAATTAATTTATAATATGAGGTCACAAGCAATGCAATTAATCTAAATCTAATTGATCATTTGATGATGAATTTAGTGAAAATAACATGATAACAGTAGCAAAGTGAATAGTCAAACTGAAGCAACAGAGAGAGGGATTCTTATTGAATATTCTGGGCCGACTGATGGAGAACAACGATGAACAATGATGTTGCTTAAGCAAAGGTATAATAATGTGTGCAATCAGAAGTCTTACAATTGTGGAAAGATGGAGATATCTATAGGATAATATTCTAAGTAAGAAGAACTTTTTGGATTTGAAAAAAGAAAGAAACAACTTTGCTGACAATTACATATTTTTGAGTTTGTCAAAAGAGTCCTCCAAATATTTTGGTCTTACATTAGTTTCGATATCTTTTTGGAATAGGAACAAAGAAGAGAAGATAGGCTCATTACATTCATAAAAAAAGATATGAGAAATTTACCTTAAGTAATTAAGTAATTGAGCGTGAGAGCCAAATGAATCGAAAGATTCATGTTTGGTTCGGGAAGGGATTATGGAATTTTGGAAAGGAATGGAAAAATAATCTACTTTCATTAAGTGATTTATTAGATAATTGAAAACAGAGGATCTTGAATACTATTCGAAATTCAGAGGAACTGTGTGGGGATAATTGTAATTTACTCCGTGAATCTTGCATATTACAGTGATAAGATTGTGACTATTAGACTTGATTTAATGAAATTTCGGATATCTTGAAGTTTGGCCGTTGGGAAATTAAAGGGGTACTTTGGATCTTCTGGGTGTATTCTTCTGGGAAACTGTTGTCCAGTATAGGTGAGCCAGACCCAGGGACTAGTTCTCAGGTGGCTAAGGATTCTTTGGTTTTTGACCAGGCTGTCATCGACTGAATTGGGGAAGACTGAGTTTCTTCTGCTCTTGCCACGTATCCGATCAAGTAGTCTTCCTCCAAGTATATCTATTACCAATACAAAAAGGGGTTTTCTATTACTGTGTAGATAAGTGTTTGGCATTTTTCCTTTGTATTTGCACTGACACTTTATCTTGCCTATACCTGAATTGGTACCTTTTCTTGTCTGGTGCTTGTGGCATGTTTATTATGAGTCTTCATAATTTCTAAGGCGTCAAAATCTGTCACTATTGGCATTTTGTGGAATTGCAGAATTTGTTTAATTAATTGGCAGAGTGTTGTTGGTCCTATTCACTGTCTGATAGCTTTTCAACCCTTCTCAAGTAGTCTTATTTTCATATCTTTTGAAAATATCGCATTATGTGCAATATTTTGAAGAGGGGAGAGATGGTCAAAACTAAAAGATAATCTTTTTTGTCAAACTCACATGGTTTGCAGTCATGAATGGTTCATTATAATCCCTTTACGGATATGTATATTTCTTTGTCTTTGTCACTTAACCTCAAATATCCACCATTCTATGTAAGATGTTAGATACATGTATATGAGGTGAATGTGAAAAAAATGACACCTATTTCTTGAAACGGGTGTTACTGGATATTTCAGTACGGGAAAATTTGCTCTTCTTTATATGCTTCTTTCAAGTCCTTTTATCATCTTCACCTGATATATCTTTGTCCTGATCAACTCTAAATTTCTCAGGCCGTGAAAAGATCCTGCAGTCTGAAGAGGAATAACACAAGTCATACCTGAAACATTTACAATGAGTAACAGCTTGTTACATAGCCATTATTCAGGTGGTGGAATCCCATCAGAGATTGCTGAGAATTTAAAAGATTTTTTTCCTGAGGATGGGGATTTGAGTTATGAAGAAGTTCTTTTGCAACAGGTATTACAGAATAAAATGAACGTTTTCTGCACAAGGTTCAACGGGGAACGGCCCTTTTGTTGACCATTTTTCTATTCCTAATTCAATAGTTAACAGTATTTTCTGTTGACAGTTGGATTGTTATCTTGCAGGAAACTGTTTACTTATCATTTCAAGCAAATGGGAAAAACAAGAATATGAGCTCTGAATATGGTCAAACCAGTAATGGGCATCAGTTATCAGCAGAAAAGGGTGATTCTTCTCAAAGCCCTGAATCACAGTTGGCTCTGGATGAAGCTTTAGCTAGATCATTGCAGTTGGGGGATGATTTTGAGGATTTCTGTGGAGATGAGCTTAATTCTACTGTGGCTGGTAATTTCATAAGAACATTTATTCAGTAAATTTCTTGGTCATACAACTTTTGTCTAAGTTGCTTGGATTCTTCAAAAATGTCGACGGGTGCGTATCGGATCCTCCAAAAATACACTATTTTTGGAGGATCCGACAAGGGTGTGGAAACATTTTTGGAGAGTTCGAGCAACTTAGACTTTTGTCTCTGCTTTGGCTTAGGTTAAAATTCACATAGGATTACCTTCTTTTTTTTTAATTTTTAACCACAGTTGTTCTTTCTGTGGTTAAAGAGATGTGCGTTGTCTTATTCTAACTGGTCGGTAAGTATAACCATAACAATGACATTTAGATGCTAAGATGTTGAAACTTTGCCAAAATGAAGTCTTTCTTACGCTGAACTGTAGGATGGACGAAAGACTAGTGGCTTGTAATCTAACAACTTACATACCAATGATAAGGAACTCGCTGAATACAACAACAAAAATAACATACCTAGTGGAATCCCACAAGTGGGGTCTGGGGAGGGTAAAAAATATACGCAGGCCTTATCACTACCTCATAGAGGTAGAGAGACTGTTTTCCGGAACCCTCGTCTAAAAAACCCATAAGCAGAATAAACTAGATACGAAAACAAAGAAAAGGAAAGGAAAAACAAGGAAGAATGACTAATAACGAAAACAATGATACAAGGTAGATACAATAAATTCAACAAATATAGGACGGATAATGACACCCCTGGATAATAAAGACCAGACTAAACCTACTAGCCTGCTACTCTAATACGCACCCTCCACTCTTTTTTATCTAAGGTCATGTCCTCGATGAGATCAAGTGTCGCCATATCTTGTCTGATCACTTCCCCCCAATACTTCTTCGGTCTACCTCTACTCCTCCGTGTAGCCTCTAAATCCAACCGCTCGCACCTCCTAACAGGAGCATCGGTACTTCTCCTCTGTACATGTCCAAACCATCGCAGTCTTGCTTTCCTCATCTTGTCAGCCACAGGGGCCACCTCTAACTTCTCCCGAATGGTTTCATTTCTAATCTTATCACTCCTGGTATGTCCACACATCCATCTCAACATCCTCATCTCCGCGACCTGCATCTTTTGAACATGTGAATTTTTGATTGACCAACACTCCACCCCATATAATAGAGATGGTCTAACCACCATCCTGTAAAACTTACCTTTAAGTTTAGGTGGTATCTTCCTATCACACAATACTCCAGAGGCAAGCCTCCATTTCGTCCATGCTGCCCCAATACGATGTGTGACATCATCATCAATATCGCCACTACTCTGGATAAGGAACTCGCTGAATGAACATAAATATTGAGATAGTGAAGAACATGAGATGTACTAGTAATTGCTGATAGAATGTCTTTTTCCCAGCATACCCAATGTTATGAACTTTTTATACCAAAAAATGCAGTTGATTACCTTTGTGATGCAAAATGTGCTGTGAATCAAGTATTTGTCATTTCTTTGAATCATATATTAGTTATTCTGTTTCTATAACAAGGTTACAATTTTCTTTTTAAAATACAGGTGCCATTCACTGATATGCTCGTTTGACACATCGTCTGCGATTGTAACTCACGTGTGAAGTCTGGTGGACACGGGTGTCCACAAGGCACACTTATGATCACGTGAAGTGTCTTATCTAGTCACTATACCTTAGTTTAGATGTATAACTGGCTTGGAGTGTCTATCTATGTATTTGCCAATGTTTTAGCTTAGAAAATCATTTTGTGGTGATTAGTTGAGCATTTCATTGGTCAATTATGGAGTGAAGCATGAGGATTTTGTGTTTGGTGATTATTAAAAGTTGCAAAAAGCAGAAATAGTCTTTATGTTTATTGGAGCAAGTGATATGGAGTAGGAGTGTTGTCTTAAGTTTTGATAATTTGACAAACTGTCGAACCTGATTTAGGGACCTGGTCCTACGTGTCAAACCTGCTTTAGGGACCTGGTCCTACTTGTTGATCGATTGTCAATGTTCCAATGGAGAACAGCTGTAAAGTTGCCACCACCTGCTGTGGTTGGTGAACAGCAGAGCTCTTACCCAATAAAAATGCACGAGGCTGTTTGTTTTGTACGATATATATATGTGTGTATATATATACACACACTCTGATGTGAAAAGATCCATCCACTCACATATACATAATCTTTTCAAAAGGCAAAAAGGTGTTCTTGAAAGAGCTGAGCACTCAAGAGCATAACGGCTTGGGAGACCTGATAGAGCTTTGAAGAAATAATGTCCTAGTTGTAAGTGCATCATAGTGTTATGAAAACTGATTTAAGCTTAGTTTCTGATCTTATAAAGGAAAACTAATTGTTCTCTTCACTGTCAGTTGAGGTGTATGACTAGACTTGGTCGGTGTTGCTCTGTGACAGCTTCTGTTAGCTAGAGTTAGTTAACATTATAAGCAATAAAGTTATTGCTTTGAGTCTTGTAATAAAGCTGTTATGAGAGGGAGGGATTAAGAGTTTAATCCTGGGATTGCATGAGTTTGTAATCTAAAGCTTAGCTCACTGTTAGTGAAGTTGTCTAGGAAACTGAGAGTCGGGTCGTGGTTTTCTCCTCCCTTGAGCAATAAGGTTTCCACACAAAATCCTGTGTTTTCCTGCTGCACTTTACTGCTTTATTGTTGTAGTATCTGATTTCTGTAGTCAAGGACCTGGTCCCTTGATGAGTGAGAATCACGTACAAACTAACAAGGAGTGTTGAAAATATTTTGTATTATGCTATATCAGGTATTATTGTTCTTCAGTCTTCTAAAGCTGTTTCAAAAAGTGACTCATACTTGAGATTGTTTGATAGCTGTGTGCATGTTCAGTACTCTAGCCACAAGCTAGATTGTACATCTAAACAACTCTACGGGTGAAAAGAAGAGTATGAACTAACTAAATAAAACAGGCTTTCCTTTGTGGAGGTTTAAAATATAGTTTTCTATTTTGGAAATATTCAGTTCAAGTATTATTGGATTAAGTGTCCACATTACTCATAACCAAATCACCTCCACATTATCTGCAGGCATCAGGGAATCCCCTCCTAGAGAATCACCTCCGGTCAGGGTATGGTGCAGCTTTTTAGTTCTCTTATGGTTTTTTTATGTTAATAAGATTGTATTATGTATGCAAGAGTTAAATGCAAGCTTCTATTGTTAAGTGCAGGCTGAGAATCCGAACACGACGAGACAAGATGATATTGATCCAGATAATATGACCTATGAGGTTAGACTGGAATCACTATTTCTTCTTTTTGATTAAGCTTGATATAGTAAATATCAAGTGCAAGAGCTGTAATTTACGCACCAGGTTATTTACACAGATAACTCTTGCTATTCTATCTTTTGCCACCATGTGAATTTTCTTTTATTCTGTTTCAATCTGTCTTCTTTCATTTTGGTAGGAATTGCAGTCTCTAGGAGAAGCTGTTGGCCAGCAGAGCAGAGGGCTTTCACAAGACCTCATACGTCGTTTACCGACTTTCAAATACAAGACTGGATTCTTCTCAAAGAAAAAGAAAATGGGAGAGTAAGGAATAAATTCCCTTGAGATATTATTTTTTCTGTCCTGCCCAACTCTTTTGTGTTAGCATTTAGAAAAAGGACTGGTCCTTGTATCAAAATTTACTGATAGATGTTCTAGTTCAATAATTAACCCATTCTGTTGATGACCTGTGTTTCATTCGTACGAGCATAAAACATTACTGGCAATTTTTTGGAGTTTCTGAATATATATTTTGGCATTTTTATGTGACGAACTGCTGTCACTGCCCTCACTAATATTATCGTCTTTTTCATTTTCTGGTCTCCATTTTTTTATATATTAAAAAGTAAACCCTCGACAGAAGTTGCCGTTTAATCCTGTTTCCACCATCCACCATTCATACATTGCTGGCAGCTAAAACAGCAGTCAGTATTTTTAAGTAGCCCATTTGAAGGTTTCCTGGAAAAGATGTTTGTAGAGGTTGATGATTAGAGTGTACAAATAAACACCTTCAAACAAGTTGAGCAAAAAATATGATCGTCTAATTAAATTGGTCTGTACAATTTCATTGTATGCAGGTGTGTTATATGTTATGCTGCATACAGAAGTGGAGATATGTTGACCACTTTACCTTGTGCACACATGTTTCATTCAGAATGTATTAACCGCTGGCTAAAAGAAAGAAAGGTAAGAAATCATATCCTCATACTTAAGATCATGTCTCCTTCAAGGTTTTCCTGTTCGGTTTTTATTTTCCTCCAATACTAAAGTAATAACATATGATAAAAACATCAAAAAGGCTCAAAGAGAAGTTTTTGGTATTGCTTCTCACCATTCGTGTGAAAAATGAGATTTTGGATCCTAGCATCCTAGTCTGATTGACATGTGCCAACTTTGTTTAGATGCAGTGGCTGTAAGTAGATCTTCTTCATCTCTTAAGACTCTGGTCAAATTCTCATCAACTTATAGTAGTTCTTAGTGTCGCATTTAGACTTTCCTTCTAAAGCACACTTTCATAGCTTCGCAAATGAATAGTAATTTCATCTTTTAATCAGTTAATTGCAAAAGTTCTAGAATAACTTCTGTATAGGAAAAAGATGAAGGATGACTACTTAGGAATTAGATTGAAATGGATATTTGTGCAAACGTCAACTCTTTGGCAATTGACATATCTTTGTGCTAAACGATACCACTTTGGAAGTTTCAACTCGTTATTCTTTTGAACTCAATACCACTTAAGGGTAAGGTAGGTGTACATCTTAGAGCTCACTTGTGGGACTACACTGGATATGTTGTTCAAAACACACTTGTTTTTTTGGCTGCAGTAAAACTTACTCTTGTCTGTGTTTCTTTTTTGTGTATGTGTTGTCACAGAACTGCCCCCTCTGTTATGAAGAGGTGAAAGATGAATGACTGCACAGATGCAACTACCCATGGAAAGGCTAAAAGCCTTGTTGCTCAGCTGGATCTGCCTTTGAATTCACTTTTGGTTAATGTAATAGAGAGAATAGCCTCCTTTCAAGAGTACTTGTAAATAGCCTTGTGGATTGATCCCCTATAATTAACTATCTGGACATATGAATGGGACCAGTAAGCAAACAAAAGAGTCTAGTCTTGCTTGTGCTATCAGCATATCTTGCTAAACATTGACTTGGATATGTCTAATATAAAAAACAAGTTGAAAGTGACAAATTTGCAAGCACAACATAAGTGGATATGTCTGTCATTAATACTTTAGCACAAATATCCGATACTTGTCTATGGTTTGTGTCATGGATGTTTTGGCCTATAAATGTAATTTTACGATTGATTGACCACTAAGCTATAGTAATTCGTTAGTGTGTGATCATCTTAGTCCAGAAAACTATTGAAAATAAAATACTACTTATTTATGATAACTAGGATCGTATTTTAGCATATCGGTTATTTCAACTATTGAGTTGGGCAGTTGTCTCAATTTAAGAAGGAAGATCGTGAACGAAGTGGTTATTCACGTGTTTTTATATTTAATAATTTCTGTTTCTAAGTTGCAGTATTATATTCACAACATGGGCCAATTAGTTGTCCCTATGTAATAAAATATCTTGTGAAATGATGAAGCAAATAGGGGAAAGGTAAACGATGTGACTCACGTGTTTTGAATATTATTTTTTGGTACAAAGTTGTCAATTATAGTTTATAGTCGTGGCATGGCCAGCTTGTCTCAATATAAAGAAAATAGATTGCTAAGAGTAGCTTAAAAGGTTCCATAATAGGATGGGACCCTAAACGTGAAGAGAAGTTGAATACCATTCCTCATGACAACCAAGAATAGATGATATTACAAGTAAACTATCTTTCTTGACAGAGAATCATCAAGAGTCGATTTGGTTTGATAATTTGGAAGATTATATTCCACTCAATATATAATTACACTATTACAATTATTTTCATTAATTAAGGGTGTGTTTGGTATGAAGGAAAATGTTTTTCGTCAAAAATATAAATATTTTCTTAGAAAACAAGTTGGTTTCTAATTTATTTTCTCATATTTGGTAAGTGAATGGAAAATATTTTCTATTGTTTGGTTGATGAATGAAAATATTTTTCGGAATATATCTTTTATTTTGGTTAGAGTAGAAAATATTATTTAGCAAAATAGTTTTTGACATGAAAATCAACCCCAATAATCGATTTGGGATCCTATCTCGATACTTAAATCAGAACTCGGCCTCAATAGTCAATTCAAATTTCAATCTCGAGACATGAACCACGACCTGATCGACTTTGACATCCAAACCTGGATACGATCGACCAATTTAGGATCCGACCCTAACACTCAAATCCGTACTCGACTTTCAAATCAAGATCCGACCTCGATAGCTGATGTGAGACTCAATTTTCAAATTGAGATCTAAGTCAACTTCTGATCCAAAATTCGACTTTCAAATCTAGACTCGACTACAACTTTCGAATCAAAACCCAACCAAACTCATCTCCAAACTGAACTTTCAAATCGAAATGTGATTAAAAGAATAAATTTTAATTTTTTGGGTAGAGGGGGAGGGGGGCTGGTAGGGAGTCAGGGTAGAGATGGGATAAAAAAATAAAATCTTTAAAATTTGAAATTTTTTTTTTATAATTTTTTTGTTTGGGGGGCTGGGGGTTGTGGTGGTGGTGGTAAGGGGGTTAGGTTTAAAGATGGGGTATTTTTTTTTTAATTTAAAATATTTTTTGAAAATAATACTGGCAGGAAGGTTGGGGTAAGAAAATAAAAATTTGAAAATTGAAATTATTTGTCAAAAAATAATTTTTTTTTGGGGGGGGGGGGGAGGGGGCAGGGAAGGGGGGACAAATCAAAATTTAAA